>LJIJ01000341.1:0-136340 GCA_001718145.1 Orchesella cincta
GATTGCTTTCTTGTCGACTGCTGCTGCTGGCTGAGGCTGATGATGGTGATGTTTATCCTGTATAAAAACTTCCATTAAATACTGTAGCGCAGATGATGATGATGATATTGCTTTGCGTAAGCCCTCCCTGTGGCCATGCATTAGATCCATTATCTGTCTCCAGATTCGGGAGCCAGCCAGCTTTTCCGCAACCGTGATCCCTAGCTGCTAATGATTTTGAGATTAATGGTAGTTTGGGCCACGATACCCAGAACCAGCACGGCAACCGCTCATTGTTTGTCCTGAACCTAATGCTGGGCACTGAATGAAATGGAAGAAGGCTGGAATGATGATGGCTCTAAGCATTTGATTTGTATCTTAATCCCAACTCACATAGTATAAATAACGTGCATTTCCTAGAAAAGTATATGTATGCATGAAAGTTGTAGCGGAATTAGAAGAAATGTGCCTGGTTTTGGTTCTGTGTAATAAGCCGGATTTGTATGATATGTACCATATGGGTTTGGAAAGTTGGTGAGATTTGTAAGTCGGAGAGTTGCCATCACCTTCTCCTTTTGAAATAGAATGGTATATTATTTTATTTGGGACTTTCCGTAAGAGGTTTATGAAACCCGGAGGAAAGAACAGATATTCAAAAGAGGAAACGCACGTGTACGGTTATGGTTCTCCACAGACTCTCCACTTCCTTTTTAATCTTTTCCTGCTCCATGTGAGAGCTAGTTAGTACTGATTTTACGTCTTGGAAGCATTCAACCTCCGTCGGGGCTTCGTGTTTCACTTGACTAGGTAGGTGGTGGAGCAAGAGAACTGGTTTCATCTGGAGGAAAGTGTTGTGAGGCGAGATGAAGTGTGTTCGTGAAAAGAGAGAAATGATGTGGAGTCTTTGTGCATCTTTCGTGTGTGTACTTTCATAACTTCATGTTGCCAAACACCGACGTTTCCCACAATCAAACCCATCGCATGAGAGTGAATGATTGAATATAAATGGGGTTGGCAAGAGAAAATTGAAAAATGGTGCATCAAAACCTGATGATAAATTAAAGCAAACTCGCTTAGATTATTGCGTTTCTGTTCTCAGCTCTGTGCCAGCTCCGAAATTGCTGACTGTACGTACTGCAGTGTCCATCAAATTAATTTATACACAATTTTTATTTCTAAAGAAAGAATTCATATATATTTTCTGGTGCTCCAATAGGAATATACCACTTAAATTAAGTTCTTGACTTGGATGCTATCTAAGGCCTTTGAACATTTGCTGGATATTGTCCTTCGTAATTTCCTGGAGGACTGTAGAGAGCAACTCCTGCAGTGTATCCGTTAGACTGAGCATAGCCAAAACCTAACTTTTGACTGTTCTTCCAAACCAATTGGGTAAAATGGCCAGTCGCCATTGAGAAACCGGGTCTGTTGTAGTCGTATTTTTGAACTTCGTCATACCACATTTTTGCAGACGATTCAGCAAATTGGTCGGCGGTCCAGCTGCCAGTGCCTCCGATCAAGTTTTCTCCAGCGCCGCTTTTGTAAGGACACTGGTGATCAATTGCTCTTTTCTGAGCGTAATATTGGGCACACCTGACTGCATTGTTGTTGAGCTGCGACATCATATATAACATTTTTAATAAAACAAAAAATAAACTCGAATAAGGAAATTTGAAATTTTACCGTTGTGTCCATCGCCAACGGCGGAGACCTGTGCCTAGCTCGGTACTGGTTATGCAAGTTCAAACTTTTCGTCTGGTAGGCTATAAACCAATATGAAACAAATCACATACAATGCAGAATATTAATAATTACACCATAAAAGTGTAAATTAATTCAATGATTTCCTGAAATATTACGTTGCTGGCCGCTGCACAACTGCAAGCTGATAAATACGACCAGTAAAACCCCTTGAAGCTTAAGCTCCATATTGTTTTATGTAAAAATGCAGATGATTATCTCGAGACGTTGTTAATGCTTGATTTCCGTAGCACATAATGTATGAGAACGGAATTCCAAGGGTTTATATAGGAACTCCCATTAACCAAAGCGTCATCAATCTTCAAAGCGCACAATGGAAATGAGCTGGTTCTTTCCAAATTTATGATAGATTTATGGTCACAATTAAACGGCTGGGTTTGGTAGTTCATTTTATGTGTCCGCTGAAATTTCAAACTTTTATTGTTACTCTATCAAAACGAGTGTATAAATCATTTACATATTAAAAACACATGTAATGACGTCAAAGTCATGGAGTAAAAAATATGGGTAACAAGTGTACAGTAATAATGGAAAGCAGATACCATTCATCATTCATTTGAGTATGTCACTCAAAATTACCATAAAACGTTTTATGTTTACAAATTGGGGATTAACCAAATCTGTGTTGGATTCCTAGAGAACATCACTACCTGAAGATTAACTACTTGGAAATATAGAAACATCTGTGTACATATTTGATTGACATTCCTAGGTCATTGCTTTAATTCTGTGGTTGTTTTGTCTGCTGTAAAATTAGGCTGAAATCTCGTAATAACTTCATGTTGACAGTTCGCTGAAAACCATGAGTCAGAGTCAGCAGGTACGTAAATACAATGAAGAACAAAAGAGCACACTCTTACCTTCGCCTCCGTGTGGTCTATAGAAACACTGGAGATGCGTATCAATATTTAACCATCCAAATAATACTGCGGTGGCCTGCTAACTCCAGCTGCTGCCGCACGACATTCCCATTTTTAACGAGACTACAATATATACCGCAGCCCTATCTAAAGAGTTGGGACACGGGACTATTAAATTGCAGATTCTAATAGGAAATAGGCAAAAAACGTAATAACTAGGTACGCAGAGGAGAAAGCGAACTAACTACGTGGGCGAAAGTGAAAAGAGCAGTTAGTTTTTATTGGTTTGGAGCAACTTGTCGTCGTATTCGTACTGTTGCTCATACACACACGTCCGTAGTCCAAACCCCTTTTGTTTCACGCTTGTTCAATCTAATATTATTTGAAACAGCAAATGGGAACTGTGTGACTGGTTCCTTATTCCGCACAGAATACATACAATTGAGCAAACAAAATAACCATCTCGCATCGACAAAGTTTCCTCTCTCAACTCAACACAAGCCCAGAGCTCAGTTTTACTTCTGCATTGCCCATATTTCTTACTTCGTAGTTGCGTACACACTAATGCATGAAAGTATGTAACCCATCTAGCATAAAACTTGATAGGTAGATGGTAGGTAGTAATATAACACGTAAGTATGTTGATGCATAACTTCATGTTGCGCATCTGGTAAAAGCAATAATAGTGACTCGTAGTACCGCCATAACTTCATTATTTTAGCCTCACATCTCTTCTCGACTTCTAATTCCAACAATTTATTATAGTAGTTTGAGAGAAACTAACCTTTTTTAGATAGAACTTGAAAACTACTTCGTATGTGCACTGGTCGCATGTTATTATGCAAGTGAAAGTGGTGCTGTGAAAATGATTCGGGAGTAGTTGTTGCTCGAACCTCTTTTTTTTTGCGCTGAGGTTCTAAGCTAGAAGTGGGACTGTAGAAAATGTGCGGTAGATTGGTCTTCCGTAGCTTCACCCATTTTCCCCAGAGAGCGGATGTTTCTCTTAGATGTTCGCTTCGTACTGATGATGCTTCAACAAGAGTGAACAAATGTGTTTCTATTCCCCATCCTCTGGAGACAGTTAAGTTTAGAGAAGCGTAAATCAGCCTGCTGCTGTTAAATGGCCTTGGAAATTATGGTAGAGCGCGTTATTCCACGAACGGGAGAAAGTCGACAAGAAATAACTCAAGGAACAGTGACTCATTAATTGTTACCTGCTAGTCGACTGTGTATAAGGAGATGAAAGTTACTTTTAGGAGCTCACTTCACTTCCTCTCTCGCAAGAAATTTAGACTTTAATTCCCATTAGGAAGATCATAGGGAGCTCGAAAGCACTTTTCTCATATAATTACGACCATGATTCAAAAACCCCGTGTTCATTGTCTCGTCATTTCCCATTAGGTATGCGTGATACGAATAAAAGCTCTAAAGGATGGTGCAGACAGTCATACATATAGACAAAATTTATATTATTAAAATAAACGTATTGCTAGTGAAGTGCAAAGCGGATGTGAAGCGCATTTGCTTTCTCAGGATTTTCTTTTCTAATATTGATTTTAATGGAAGAAAGCTAATATTATCATGGGTTTTGGAATTCTTGCAAATCCAAGGCGCTGCATATTTACACGTGTAATGAGATTCGTAGGGGCTATTTTGTATTTCTGACTACATGACATGTATTAATAATGGATCTCGTTGTTGCGTTTTATTAGAAAAAATCGATTTGGTCTTGTTTTGCAAAAAATTGGGACATTTTATTGTTGCCTTGAACGTGTCATTTACGTCAAATGTCATATGCCAGGTAGTTTGTTTATTGTAATGTTTAAAATAAGCTCACCTTGATCGATTTTTTACCTTAAGAAAAACCTATTATTTTCTGCTATAAACTATCATATATAAGCTATCATGTTATATCTATTTTTCATGAGTTTTAAGATAGCTTGCATGAAATCATTCCGTCGATTTTCGTTAGATATTGCATTGATTTTTTTATCTTCAAGCGGAAGTAATGCATTTTTTATGTAGACAAACCGACGACTTCAAAGTTACACGATGTAATCATCCAGTTTTACTTTAAATTTTAAATGTCTTATCTGATATAAAATAAAAACATTCTTGTTAAAAATAATTCAAACGAATACTCAGACGTACATTAATTTGTTTAGATGCAAATCGCTCATAGTCATAACCAACATGATTAAAAAGGATATCTTAGAACTTCTTTCTTTTGCCATCAACCAACGATGTCGCTATTCATTTGCAACTGCGTATATTTGCAAAAACAACCAACTTATCTCCAATAAAAAAATTGAGCTCAGGTGGCTACTCGGGACGGCTACAATCTTCTCTTATCTTATATTTCTGTTGCACGGACTTAACAAACATTTCGCAGAAACCAACATTTCTTATCACGCATTATATATACTCGTTTTCTTCATCGGGTGTTTTGATAAAGCCAATTACATTAAAAATCGAGGAGAATTTACATCTACGGTCAACGGATTTTTAAAATACTTTAATACGCTTCCCGGTGAGAAATTAGTATTTAAGCCATTTTAAATCTACTTTTGCAGTACAATATGAATTATTTGTTTTAGATTTGAGCAAACGTAGTCGTCAAAGTCAGGCAAAGAAAAGACACCAGCGTGAACTCCTATTATTGGTTCTTCTTAAAATTTTAACAATGAACATGACCGCAGTTCCTTTACTGGGTCTAGTTCATTTCTGGCGTGAACATGCCAGTCCAATGTACTTCTCATCTGTGTTACCGAATTTTGGAATTATAAGCAAAATTTTGATTCTCCCAGTCGTTGCAGTGATCCATACGCTTCTGCTTGCTAATGTAATTGCGGATATGGTTGTAAACAGCATTTTTGTTATGCTAACTTTATATTTCTATATAGACGCCTGCATCAACTTCAAGTAAGCATAATTAGTTATTTTTTAATACAATGAACAAAGTGAAAAAGTATGATTGCATTTGGTATTGTATTGCTACTATAGGTTAACAATTTTTAATCCAAATCCATTTAAAAAGAAGCCTTCAAAAGATTCAAAGTTGAGCTGCTCCGCTAAAGTCATTCATTTCTACAGAACAGCCCAAGTTGTTCAAGTCTATTTTGGAAAAGTGTTTCATGGCCGATTAGTTCCTGAACACTACACAATGACCTATTTTAACGTCATTTCTCTCGTTACCCTAACACGGTTTCATAGTGCATTAACTTGGGAAGTGAAAGCAACCATTTATCTCGGAGCAGTTTCAGGATATTTTGGTTGGGGTGTGATTCTGTGGCTTTTAGGTCAATATTTTGCAACTTCAAATAAATTTTTGGCTTCCTGGAAGAAAGCTTTCTGGACTACGCAGATGGAGAGGAGGCAAATGATTCAGTTCCTACGATCGTGTCGGCCACTTGAGTTTCTAACTTTTCCAAGATTTTTACGTTTTAGGATGGTGAGGGTGTTGAAGTATATGCATTTTATAAATTGGGTTTTGGTCAAAGTATTGATTGCTACTACTGAAAAGTAAAATTAGCTTCAAAAAATTACGGGTTGAATGTAACATACATCAAATGTTCCATGCAAAACACAACTCCAATAAGAAATAATAATATTTATGCAACATATATTTTCCTTTTAGAGTGCAATGTTTAAAGTTTATAGAAAATTGGGGTGACATAGAAAGTTATGTTTTTCTTGTCATTGCATTTTAAAATTACTACAAATATATACTCAGTTGGTACGTTGGCATATATAAAACCAGTATTACTGTCGAATAGTAGAAAAATTGGCTGGAATTTCTTGACCTTTATCATTTTATAATTGGATTTTATTGTTGTTATTGTACAAACACCGAATAATCAGTGGAATCGATAGCTTGACATGTAAGAGTTGTTTTTATAGCATCATTGTATTGGTTGGCTATATGGGTTATTGCCATGAACGTTTGATTTTTCCAGTATTTTTGTTTTTAATTTGATTTAAATGACTATATCCACCTTTTAATTCATGTGAATATGTTATCATGCTATTTCTATCTATGACGGAACTAACGATAAGTAGCTGAATAAAAATGATTAAATATTGAATATTACATGAACATTTTACATTGCTACCTGAACCTCTTGTTTTTAGACAAAAAAATAGAGTCTGCTTGTTGAAGTTAAAAGAGTTAGACGCAAAAGAAGTCGTAGAGGGAAGCATGATTTCCCAGCTAGTTCTACAAATTTTGGAATTTATTGTGAAATATCCCGGTAAATATTTTTTGGCAGTTGCATTCACATGGGAAAAATCAACTTTGAAATTTGTGACCACTAAACAGAGTTTCTTGAGATGGAAAATTGGGTCACTCATCATGACCTTTTACTTCCTATTTTTGGTGTTCGGCTTAATTTATTATTGCCTGCATTTTAAAAAGGAGCAATTATTCGATATTGCGTATCATGTGATTTTTTTGATTTCTTATCTCACTTGCATGATTGATAAAACGAATTATTTTTGCCGCATTGATGTCTATGTTTCGAGCATCAATGGTTTTTTCCGATATTTTCAACAATTTGCAGGTAATAGCGAACAAAATTACATAATAATTTTTACTGAACTACATAAATATGATTATAATTTGTAAATGTAGAAATGTGTTATACCGACAAGGTCAAGAGTCGAGTTCTCTTTTGGATTGAAAACGTTCTCAAAATGCTGGTTTTTAATATTTTCACGGTGCCTCTATTTGCTGTAATACAGTATATCAGAAACGTTGATAGTTCTGTATATTTCTCTTCTCTGATTGTGAAATATCCACTTGCGTTGAAAATTTTGTATTTTCCAATTGCTCTTGTCCATGCGTTTTTGATGGGGGCTGTGATTACGGAGCTCACATTCAATACTATCATGCTCATCACACCCCTTTTCTTCTATACATCGGCTTTCTCTTCATTTAAGTAAGAAAATAAATAAAATATTGTTTTTCTTTAATCTATTATTTTAAATTTGGTAAAAATTAACATTTCCAGATTTCTAAAACTTTCTCCGGGTAAAAGAGAAAGTCATTTTTGCTGCGTTAAACTAACATCCTTTCTCCGAACGGCACAAGTGGTTCAAATTTACTTCAGTAGACTGTTTCAAGGAAGGGTTCTCCCGATGCATTTTGTGCTCTCGTATTTAATTGTGATAAGCTTGTTTTGTCTCATTCGTTTTAATCGGGAAGTGACATGGGAGTTAAACGCTATATTACTTACAGCAGCATGTTCTGCTTCCGCTGGGTGGCTGACCGTGTTGTGGCTTTTGGGACAATATTATACAGGTTCACAAAAATTTCTGGTTTCTTGGAAGAACAAAAACCTTTTCATAAATAGAAGGGATCGAAAATTCATGAGTAGGATTTACAAATCCTGTCGTCCCATTGAATTTGCAACTTCTCCCAAAATTCTGAGATTTCGGCCTGTTACTTTGATCAAGTACTTACATTTCATTTTTTGGGCGCTGGCAAAAGCTCTTATAGGAATTAAAAGGCGATATTAGTGAGGAATTCATTGGAAATTTACTCAGCCATAAGATTATTTACCTATATGTTTAAAGTTAAATTATTCCTCTTGTATCTTTGAAAATGTAGCCAAAAATAATATTTAAATTAATAAATGAATTTGCATTGGAATTATTCTTGCAACGTTTTTAAAACGAATTTCTTGTTTGATATTACATGTTTTGTAAATATAAATGGTACTTGAAACTCATACGCTATAATATTTAAGAAGAATTTAATTTTGGTTTCGCTGTTTGTCCAAAAGTAATTACAAATTCTAAAAAGTTAAAAGGTAAGCTCGCTACATAGTTTCTGCACAGTCATACGACTAGTTAAACCTATGCAATACCTAAATCGAAATAAAAAATATACTATTACATCAGTAACTCTTACGCTTAAAAATATGGAATTTTTCATATCGATATGTACTTTATGAGAAATTACAGGATGTATATAAATGATAATAGTGCATTGTAATCATTTCTATATTCAAATACATGTTACGCTTGAAAATGCCGAAATCGTAAAACTGAAATTGTTGTTTTTAAATGTTTCCTGATATAAAAACATGTATCACATACAAGGTAAACCCCTTTTTGACCTACTCATCCAATTAAAATGAAAGGTATAGCGTAGTAAACATGACGTACAATTTTCAAACGACGCAGATGAATTCAAAGCAATCAGGTAAAAGGTATTCAGTTTAGCAATATGGATTGGGTTGGGATATTTCACTTTATAATAAATAAAAGAACCCGTTTCCTATGGGCCAGTGCATATTATTGGGATGAAACTAATTCAAAGTTAGTGGAGAATAAGAACTGTTTTAACAGGTGGTTGGCTGGCTCATTGGTTCTCATATTATATTTTCTCTTTTTGATTTACGGGCTCATTTTCTATCTGCAAAACTTTCGCTTTCAACAAGTATTCGTAGTGTGTTTTCAAACCCTAAATATACTAGGTTATATGACTGTCCTCGTCGACAAAATTAACTATTTACGGAACCGACATGTTTTTCTACCTTGTGTGAATAACTGGCTCCAATATTTTACCGAATTTCAAGGTAACAAAATTTCAAAACAAGCTTTTTCGGTACTTTCTCCATACATTCTTATAATAATCATGCATGTTTTTATCATGAACAGAAAAACATTTAAAATTACGGAACCTTCATCGAAACGACGTCATTTTTCAAACTTCACTCAAATTTCTAGTATCCCTCACGATGACGGTGCCAGCTTTTAATTTTTTGCACTGCCTGGGCTATCCTGGAAGTCGAACTTTCATCACGTCCGTGTTGCCGCCAAGTCTTAAAAATTCCCCCGCAATTTACATACCTTGCGGCGTGTTCCACACTTTCATACTCGCGTCAGGAATTTCCGAGATGGTTATAAATGGTGCGGTAACCTTCGTTCCAATTTACTTTTATATAACAGCGTTTACACACTTCTGTGGGTGAGTACCGTATCGCTGGCTTAAACCCCATCACAATGTATTAGCACCTTTATAATAATAACGTGATTTGACTTTTATTTTAAATTTTGGAATTAAGGGTCCATGAGCGCTCTTGGAAGGTACGTTGTGGCGGGAAGAAACATACTCAGAGTCAAAAATTTATCATTCATTTTTATAGAGTGGCTCAGCTACACAATAGACTTTATAGTCAGTTATTGCAAGGTCGAATGATGCCTATTCACTTTTTCATGGCGTGTTTCTCCATCGTTGGCTCATTTTCTTTAGTTCGCTATCATTTTGCCCTCCCATGGGGGCTTTTTGGAGCAGTGTTTCTTGCCACCGTTTCCTCCTATTTCACATGGATTGCCGTGCTGTGGCTGTTAGGACATTATTTTATTGCGTCGAAAAAGTGGCTAGAATTATTGAAATATAAGGCTTCATGGACAAGTATTCATGAGCGGAAGTACATGAGTAAATTTTTCAAATCTTGTCTGCCCCTGGAATTCCACTCGGAACCGAGGTTGTTCAACTTTCGTTTATCCGTTGTTTTATCCTTCATGACTTTTGTGAATTGGTCACTCAAAAACTTATTGTTGATAGCAGACTTAAGACGCCAATAATAATATAAGTTGAAGTTGAGTAAGAATCTTTGTAAATAAATTAACCAAATGAAATCTAAAAAAAATATTACGGCAGTGTAAGTAAACTGCGTAAAAACGCAAAAATTTTAACAAAGTATTATTATCACTTTGAACTGTTTTTCTTTATGCTGTTGCGCAGTTGTCCTGTTGCTCATGCTATTTCTTTTATTCATGTTTCTGAAAACCCTCATACTTTTGAATATTGGCATTACAAATTCTGCAGCATAGAAAATTAGATTACGTTCCATGAAACTCGAAGCTGAGTCAACCACTGCTCATTGATCTTCTGTGTCGTTACAGTAAATTACTTTTACATTAAACTTTCTTTTGATGTCACGTGGAGTCTCCTTCCCATGTTAAAATCGATCCACATTAATGTATTCGATGTGCGATTAAGAGAAAGCATGCCCATTAGAATTCAAAGCGTAGACTGACTCAGTCTCTATTTTCAGTCCCTAAAAAGGTGATGGCATTGAGACTTGCGAGGAGGCAAGGACTCGCACATAAGCTCCAGCTCCAAAGTACCTAGTTCTTTGTACAAGTTCAGTGAGGTGATAAGACTCTTGTCTTTCTTTGGTCCGCATAATTTCTTGAACAATGAGGCTTTGAAGTTGCTCAGTATGTCAAACACTAAATGAAAGTCTATCTTTCGCAACACTGAGCTCTGAAAAATCCAATTTTCTTCCGCTAATTTCATTTGTGACAAATTACACTTTCTGAATTCAATTCACACATTGGTTCCCTCCCGGTTTTCTGTAGGAATGATAAAATAACATTGGAGAAGAAACTGCCATGTAAAACAAAACATAAGCATGCTTATTTATATCAGCTACCCTATAACACTATGGATATACAAATCCCTGTCTACAACATATGAATAGACAAGAAACCAACATTTTCTCCAAGAAATAGTATTCTTCCATTTTAAGAAAAAGCGAGCAAGCTAGCGAAGGACGCATTTAGTATATTGCCTGGTGCATATGGTATCGGCGTCGAAACCACAGTCCTGATTTGCATAATCTAGTCGTTTTTCAGTTGCCTGACTTGGTTTCTCCCTGAGTTCGTTGAAACAGGATTATCGTCTTTGCCCACAACTACGTAACAAGAGAGATAATAAGAAAGGCATGCAATGTTGCCGCTGCTTCAGTGTCAGCAACTATGCTCACGTTATGAACTTTCCGTTGTTAGCAAAATCAAGCTGGGAAAAGAAAGTCTTTCCATTTCTCTACAAAGCTTCTTCCCTGCCAAACAAAGTTGCCTACGGTCTCACTCAGTGCCGGGTTCTCGAAAAAACAGACCTGAAAATTACCAACGAGTCGTCTAGTTCGCTCCTTCCTAGTTATCCCTGCGACCTGACCGACCTGATCTAATTTTCTTTTTACGGGAGCAGAACGAATAAAACCATCTAGACGCTGGGTAGCAAGCGTGAAAGTAGCCAACTTTGCATGTTCCCTATTATGATAATATGCGGATTTACATGCATGTATTGGACCAATAAGTTATGTATATACCCACCATCCATGCATGTAAATGAGGCAGCTGTTGTAATATAACCTCCTATCATTTTGGCCACATTTTTAAAATATATACCTTGTTGGGTGTTCAGGAAAGTTACCTAATTTGTATATGTTCATCTCTTGTGTTTTCTCAAGCAAAAAATCGCTTTGTGTATAATATTATTATATAGCCACATCTCCTTATAAGAAAGGATATCTCGCATTATTTCGCCAAATACGGTAATTTTTCGCAGTTGCATGCCATGCTCAAATAATGAGATCAGTAATGTGTGTGAGCGAGAGAGAGCCCAAGCTGGAGAGTTTGAGTGACCAATATATCATGCCAAAATTTGACAGGGATCATATGTTTCAAATGTTCTATGCTCTTGCAAAAGCTCTGGTTTCCAGAACTGGAGCGTAGAGAGATGTTTTCCATTCGGATATTAAGTTTCCTCTTCATCCTCTCTGGTTGTGGGGCAGCTGATGCTACTACCTAAGCTGCATTTTCTCTAAATAAATCATCGTAAATCCTCCTCCACGTTAAAATTTACATGAATTCTCAGTTTTCAGTTATGGCTTTGCAAGCGCTTTCTACTGCCTACCACAAAGTTGTTTTACCGTGTTCTTTTTAATTTCATAAATGGCATTGAACATGAAACGTTGAATTATGCAAAGCATGTAACCTTATTACCCTCGCCTCAAATGTGACCTTATAAACTCGTCGTTTTCTCATTACGAGATTAGTTTCATTGAAATCAACCTTAATTCTCTTGCTCAGCTAATAAATTGTAGGATATTATATTATGATTGAAAATTATGTTGATATAATATGACAACTGTATTTACTAGCTTGTTTTAATATGTGCTTTATAAATTGACAAACCAGCAGTTCTTCATAATATTCCTTTAGTGCTTGGTACAGTTGGAAGTACACTAAATTTGGAGTGATTTATTGCAAATTAAAACAGTTGGAATAATGCAGCGTGTACAGAAACATAGTCAACATGCATAATTCACACTGGAAGATTTTACGGTTTTCACATCCCCATTTTTAGCAAACATTCATTTTTAGAAATTGTACGCAACGCTCAACCAGCTCCATTGTTTTGAGAGAGTTTTTTTTTGCTTCAGGAAGTTGAAAGATAACGGATAAGATAAAGCTGTCTCAACGCATCCACTTGGAGTGCCTTGAAGGATAAATATGTACGATAAAATAAAGTACAAAGTTCTTTGAGAAAAGTGTCAAATAAAATTGTAAAATCGATGCCTTAAAAGCAGCCCTTCTTTAAGTAAAAGGGTCTTGTCGCGGAATGAAATGTGTTTTCTTTTTTTTCTACGCTATAAAACAACGGCTTTTGTCCCCATTATTTTCTAACGCATCGTTAGCCGCATCCTTTTTTATTCACACTTTTTTAATCGTCAAGAAAAAAATCGTGTCACTGTTTCGCCATCTCCATCAACCATTTTATTAGCCACCAGACAAGGCATGAATACCCTTGGCATTTGTCTATCTGTTTGTGTGTAGTTCTCAGTGTTTTATTTTGTTTTATCTTAATGGAGAGCACATAATTTAGTTTAATGTTTTTGTTTGTAAATAAGTGATACTGACATTTTCTACTACAAAATTCTTTTCATTGTACAAAAGACAACGATCCGTAGCAATCATGTGCCTAAATTGGGGCTACATGAGATTGTTACTCTTCTAACAAGTTCGTGATAGTTTGACTAATGCCGCTGAACTCCATCACAATAATCTTCAACCTTAGTATTTTTTTGTACATCATCCAAGAAAATATTTGTTGCATCTTCGTGAACACGCAGTTCCTTTCTTAAATTCTTTCCCTGTATAATATTAGTATAGTTTCCTGGAAAAAATAGCAACCCATTTTTTAATATTCCTCAAGGAATCTTGTCACGACCTGAATATATCATAGTAAATCCAAAAATGATGTATAATTAATCTCAAAAATTTTTCCCGAATGTGAATCCACCACAAAAAAATAACAGCACGTCCATATATTCTCTTCATCTTTGAAATATTTGTGGCAATAAGGAGAATTCCATTTTCCCATTCCCTTGGTTGAACATAAAAAATAGGAAAAGAGAAAGAAGTATGCATGCTGCTGGTTTTAGAGCATCTTTGTGAAAGAAAGAGTGGGAAAGCAGAACCTTTCTTTGGTGCATCAAGCATGAAGTAATAAATCTTTGGTCTTTGAGAATATCCTGACATTATAGAATTTCTCTCTCTGTTTGTTGATCCAATAGCGAATTCTAAGAGGAGCAGCTACTACTAAGAGAAACACAAACAAACGTACGTAACCTTTTGGAGGAGCGAAGCCAAAGCCAACATTCCCTGATATTTTATACATGGAAACTCAAAGAAAATGTCTTTATCCCACGTAAAATTCCATCCGTAATAATAAGTTGGACGACTGATGTATCTACTTTTTGAGAGTTGCTGACCATCCTCTGTTTTCACATCCATTACGTGAGTCAAGAAGCACAGCGGGAGAGAGCGGAGGATGCCACTTGTGTCAAGTGAGGACTACTCCTTGTTTCACCAGTCATCTATCTCTCATATCATCTGAAGTTACAAAGATTGGGCAATGCGTTGCTCCACACTTCCCTTGTCCACTACTACCAGAATGTACGAGACTTTGCGAAACAACGTCGCCGTAGTTCACGGCATCTCTTTTTATATCACTTAGCCGGAGAAAACAAGGAAAAGCAAAGAAAATGATGGATTCTTTCATTCGTGAGTAAAATTGTGTTGCTCGCAAGACCCACTACTACGAATCTCCGAACTGCCGTTGCCATCATGTCCGGAATGTTTGGATTCCGCTACCGCTCCCTCTCATATTTTACACTCCTTGCGCTGGTGTCCATCATCGGACTCGCTACTCTCAACTTGTACCATATGGAAAGTGTCAGGAGCACGTGGACACCCATTTCCGCAAACTGTGAGTTGCTCCATAACTTTGAAGCAGCGTTGTTTCTATTTAAGTATTTCCGTAGTTAAAAAACTTTCCAGAGAGAGAGGAGAGGAGAGGGAAGAGTAATCTAGTTACGCTTCGGAAACACTTTGGGAGTAATACATTTTACATTAGGACATGTCTCTGTTTGTTTGAATAATATATAGCAATGACATCTGACGTGCCAGGAGCATCAGGAGCCCTTGTTGCCGGGTGCGAGGAGGTTCCAATGTGGCAGAACCAGTTGTACCATCGAGCCACGCTACCTCCCACTCTCGGGAGGAGAAGCAAGACTAAAAAGTTTATGGCTATTGGTATATCCAGTGTGTTCCGAGAGGAAAATTACCTACTTCAGACCTTGAAATCTTTGATAAGTGAGTCGGATCCAGAGGAGAGGAGGGATGCTGTTATCGTAATTTATTTGGCGGACACGGATCAAGAGAAAAAGTAAGTCTTCTTGGGTTGCATAAATGGGCTTGGCTTTGGCTGGCAAGTTGCTTACGGTGTTAGGAATGTAAATGTAAATAGATTGACTTCAACAAGTTTCTACTCCTTTACCAATTTCTGTTGTAATCGAAATGAAATTCAGTAGCATTGCTTTTGTTTGTTCGTGCCCAGAGGTTATGAACTCGATCGAACTCGAAACTTTTTGCATTTTAATGTTTTATTGAGTTGAATTGTGTCTTGCTTGAAGGGAAAAGCAGCTAAGACTGATTGAAAGAGATTTCCAGCCCCATTTGGATTCCGGTTTCTTCCAAGTAATTCAATCTGGCCCAGAAATCTATCCACCCATGGATTTCGCCCTGACAAAACGAACCTTTAATGATTCTGTGGGTCGTGTGCTATGGAGAGCGAAGCAAGTGATCGACTTTGCCTTCCTCTTCTCCTACTCCAAGACATTGTCAGATTACTACTTGGTAATTGAGGATGACATCATCTCCTCCACACAGTATATCACAGCAATCAAAGACTTTATTGGCTCTCGTGGGACCCATCATTGGATTGCGCTGCAGTTCAGTGGATTTCTAGGTATCGGGCTGCTTTTCCGTAGCGCAGACCTTAATAATCTCATTAAGCTCCTCATCATGTTTCATCAGGAACAGCCTGTCGATATGCTGATGCGTCAGTACATTGCGCTCCAAGTAAGACCCTCAGAAAATGAGAATTTTTACAACTCATAAATATTTATAGTTGTATTATATATAATTAACTCAATCACAATAGACCTACTTTCCTAAAACAAAAATAAATATTACTGTCCAGCATAATATAGCAAGCTTCTACTTCTAGCTCTAACATTATTATTTTTTGTTCCAAGGTCCCAGAGGATAGCATGGTAGCACGACGTATTCCATCCATTTTTCAACATATTGGCTGGAAATCCACGCTTCCCAACAAGGTTCAAAAGCTGAAGGACAGCACGTTCGATATTGCCAAGAGGCGGTTCAAGAACCACAATCCATCTGCAGATATCATAACCACAATGAAAATATACAACGATTTCATTCCCGAATACGCATACCGAGCTGCGCCCGGATTTTTCTGGGGAATTACTAGACCTAATGACACATACGACATTATCTTCCCTAAACCTATAAGTCTCACCCGGATCGTTTTCCTCACCGGGGTCCCCACACTCAAAAACAAACAAAAGATTATGAAAGACTATATCCAGGATGGGGATCTCCTAATCAGCAGCAAGTTCCAGAAAGTTGCTTCGAATAACAGTGCCATTTGTGATAACTTCACGAGTTTGAAAAAGTTCCAGGATGGGGAGGTGGACTTCCAAAAGAGTGAAGTGAGTGGGATGACAGATATCATTGATAGGTTAAAATCGATCCAGTGTATTCGTGTCAAAATTGGTCCCAACCAAAAGTCTTGGGTGATTGTACGAGAAATACAAGTGTTTATTGAAGAGTAGATGAATTTATCAAAATGTAGAAGCAAAAAAATATATATCTACCTTTAATTTGGTAAAACTATTAAAAACTGAGAATTACAATTCCAAATTCAAGGGCTTTCAGGTTCAATAAACTTTACGACATTCTACTACTTAAAAATCTTGTAAATATCCGCATCTACAAATATTGTACATTATGATGTATTGTTGTTGTGAGTTCACTTTTTGAATTTTGCTAATCTATACTCAATTCTTCCACTGATTGTAGTTTTGTTATGCATGGAGCGATGGTTTACAGTCAGTCGTTATGAAATACTGATTTTGTGATAATTACTAGAGATTCATAAACAAGGTTTATTTGTTTCTGTAAGTTTCATTTATTTTCAATAAATAATAATATGTTACACTCCTTGTCTTCCGGTTGTTGAAAGTCTTGGCACAATAAGTAATCAGAAAACTCCCTAATCTAGTTATACACAGTATAGTACATCTCTGTAACTTTATACAATAAATAGAAATAGTATTCGTATCATTAAAGACGTCAATCATTTCTCTCATCATCATCATAATTACAGCTATATTACACATTACACACAATATAATACAAAAAACACTAGAGTAGAGTAGTCTTGAGTAGACTTTTGACTTATACCCAGGTACAAGCGTATATATAGAGCATCTTTCATTCTATTCCAGTTGAATCACTACACTACTACATTTCATCATGTCTCACGTTACCCCTTGGCGTATATATTGGAATAGGTTGTGGCAAGTCTTCTGGTATCGGATATCCGTCTATCTCGTTTGCTAGAAAATGGTATCTGCTTCGAAGTAAATGAGCCGATGCTTTTGGCTGACGCTCTCTCGTAAAGATCCCTTTTCTGTTCCCGACAATCCTTGTTATACCTACAAACAAACAAAAAACCTGTTTTTGACGGGATTGTAAATTGCAACGTGATTCGTTACATTTCTACTGAAAGAGTTACCTTGGCCAGTCATAAAATCTGCGAAATTCCAGATCATTTCACCAATCAAAGTTGTATTAGCCCGCAGTGCGTCAAAGGCTTTGAAATGTTCACGGAGATATTCCAGTTGAAACTCTTCCGTGAAGACAAATTGAGGACTCTGTGTGATTCAAATGACAATTTTATTTTTGTCCAAAATTATTAAATTTAATGATTTAATAAAATTTGCAATGCTTACAGAATGGAGCCCAGCGACCGTATCTGCACCATATTCCGCAATAATGAGCGGCCGATGAAACTTATTAATCCAATTATGAACATCCTGAATCATGGAAGCTGTAATTACTTCAGTGTGCCCCGTGTCGCTATACCATGCATAGTATCGATTAATGCAAATGATGTCAGCATATTCCGCCTGAAAATTTCGCCAGATAATTTTTCATTACAAATAATACAGCCTCAATAAGGAGCCAGCTAAAAAAGCCCACGCTAAAGGACATTTTTTGGTAAGGAGGAAAAATATAGGTTTCGAATATAGAAAAGGTCAAAAGTCAATTACGGCTTTATCGGTGCGGTAATCTTGTGCAACCACAATAGTGACTGGTCGGGATTTATCAAGCTCGCGAACTAAAGCAAATAAATTTCTGAAACGGAACAACAAAAAGTGGAAAATCATAAGTAAAATTCATAACATACTGCTTTATCCTCCTGATAACCCTTGTTTATAACCATAGTTCTAGGTCGGTGGGTGTCCAAGCTTTTTACTAAGTCAAAGATTTCCCTAAATCATCATTATCAAAAGCAATTTTCAACTCTGAGAGAAATTACGTGACAGTAAATAGTAAATAACGATATATAATGCTTTCATATATCGGATATCCTTCTCAAGTGCAATAAACTTGGTTTGTTTCATGAACAAACCTCTATAAATATCTTTGATTGTCCCCACAAGGCCTATGTATAACATGTTATCATCACGTATAAAAAATATACCAGGAAATGTGTCTCACTTACTTGAAGTATGGACCAGCTTCAGTTTTCTGGGATTGTGGCTCGTTCGCAATAGACCACATCACTACACTCGCTCTATTCTTGTCCCGTTGAACCAATTCCCTCATTTGCTTCGTGTGAGTTTCTAATAGTTCTTGACCAAAGCCACTAAACAAACAAGAGAAAAATACGGATTATCATGTCATGTCCACGACTATATAGACCTACTAAACATGACATAATATTCATCATCATGATAAGTTCACTTTCAACATTCAAGTTCAAGGCTAGCATAAATATTTGTGGTGAAGTTCTTTTGAATACGGAAAACAAGTTAGAAAAAAACCCACTCGATTGAGACTGCACTAATTTCATCAATGATGACAATCCCAAGTTCATCCGTGAGGTCCATGATTTCTTCTGAATACGGGTAATGGGAAGTTCGGTACGAGTTGGCTCCCGTCCATTTTATGAGATTGTGATCTTTCACGATCATTACGTTGTCAATGCCCCGGCCTCGGACCTGTGGAAAAAAATAGGGAATTCCAGTAAAGAATATAAACGATGTTGAGGTCAACTTGAGAGTTTGTTCAACTCACATCAAAATCCTCATGTCTTCCAAAACCACGAAAGTAAAATGGTTTCCCGTTGATTGTAAATGTGGTGTTGTCCCAGGCTAAGTGACGTATCCCAATTTTTAGCCGGTACACATCGACATCTAGTTTGGCGAGGTTTTGTAGGGATACCTAGAAGAAAGTTGAGGCTAATGTAAAATATCCCTCCCACAGGACATCACAGGAAGTTTAGGAATTTGGAAACCCTTATCAATATATATTACATATTTAGGTACATACCACCATGGTATACAGATAGCCAGCTTGTTCATCCTTTTTCACCATGCTAAACGGCCACCATAATGTTGCATTAGGGACGGATAAATAGCCAATCCCGTGAGTTCCGGTTGCAACAATGTTCCCTGATTTATCCTCAAGTCGGACGACGATGGACAACCCATCCTGATTAACGGTAGGGATCCAGCCAAAATTTACGTCGTTGTGAAAGAGGGCCGCAGATGCTCTCACGGTCTCGATGTTGTAAATTACCAGAGCTGCAATAATAAAGGCTAATTTATATGTGCATAACTTACTACGCATTGCGACAACTTGTTCCACGTGCAGATGATCCATATTTATTATCAATGTGCCCCTATACTATCAAAAACTTGCCAATCCGTAAGCAAGTCTTCTACTAATCTCATTACCACAAATGATATTAAAAGTTTTCATGAAAACTTTTGTTCATAATACCTGTGCCATCCTCCTGAAGATTTGTAGACACGGTAATGTCATCAATGTAACTGGTAGGAGTTGTGTAAAGGTAAACTGGACGATGAATGCCAGCATAATTGAAGAAATCAAAGTTATAGTTGAGGGTAAAATATCCAGGAGGATATCTGTAACGTTCATAAGGACATTAGTCATTTTCTGGGGCATTGTGATACACACACGTAAATATTTACACAGTTGGCATTTTTATGCAAAATGAGCACGCAACGAAGGTATCAAATGTCAAATATTGCCATTGCTTTTGGAATGTGCGTGATTATACTTTGCCGAATTTGATAGTTATTTACAAACACAAACAGCGTCAGCACTTCTAGGTTGTAAAAACATGCTCTGCTTCCTAAATATTTGCTTCAATTCAGAGCATTGCAACTCACCTTGTGGCAGTTGGACGGAATATGGATCCCTGAGGTATAGTATTTTGATTTAGAGTGTTATTGATAGCCACAGTTAATCTGTTTGTTCTCTGAGCCGAGAGATTTGCAGCGTCCAGCTCAGCGACAAATGGGAGATGTCCACCAGCATGTTCCGCCACTTGAACACCATTGACCCACTAAACAGATAAAAAAATGTTATTGAAAATGTACCAAAACAAAGCAAAAATGCAACGGGGTACAACTGTATCTGTATAGGAAGATCCTTGCACATGGGAAGCGATAAATAAACACGATCACAATCTAAATGACAGTGGAATGTTGAACTTACAACTATTGCGTGATAATTGACACCGCCAAAACGCAAGTAAATTTTACGCTGTGACATCCACTGTTTCGGAATCCAAAACTCTCTGTCATACCAAGCCCAACCAACATGATCCCGAATCTCTTTGCTCTGCGTAATATCATTGTAACTCGAAGGGACTGGCATGAGAGTCACTTCTCCTGTCTACAAAAAACATCATATCATTTGAGTAGGCGATTCTCATAAAACAGTTGAGTGTTACATTTTATTAGCTACCATCTAACCAGTCAATAACGACTAGTACTTTTTTAAGGGAGTAATGCACTTACCTCTTGTAATGGTCTTTTAAACCACTCATTCCGAAAGCCTAACTCGGGATCATTTCGAGGAGCTATCCTAAACTGCCAAATTCCATCCAGAGACTTTCGTTCTCGCGTTTCTGACTCTTGGGGAAATAAAATTCCTTTGGATTCTGTGAAGCACACGAGACCACAGAGTCCGAGCAAGAGGCTCAAGTACTTCATTGCGTTTGTCATTTCGAATTTGTCAAAAGTTAGAAGCACTTTTTACATATAAATATGCATATATGCTAACTAATACTGACAAAGCTTCTAGGGCAGCAACTTCTCTCTCAAACACACAGTCCAGTCAAAGCGTAGCAACTAACACCAACGCTCTAAGCCAGAATGAGCGTTGTTCACAATGCCCATCTGTATTTATATGATTGTGAGTTCAGAAAATGTTTTCCTTATCGCAACCCAACCAAACCAATAGTGCGTGAAAAGAAGGCATGTAAACCTCACGGAGACCATTATTTACTTCGCGTCTCTGATTGATTTTGAACTGTTGAAGTATGCGTAGTCAGTAATCAGTAAGTACACAGTCAACAACATACGAGGGCAATTTATCATTTGTTTATTATGTACCTTTAGGTACATATTAAGAAGACTTTGTTGCATCGTGTTGTCTGTCTGTCTGGAACCGTTTGAATTTTTGAAATTCTGATTGTACCAATCGTTTGCCTTGGTCAAGAGTGAGGCTAATTTCGTTAGAGGCTAAGATGGGTTATCTGAGGTCACGGGAACAAGTGTTAAGCTCAACCAATTTGATAAGTGTCACGTATAGGTTGTGTACATCATTCGAAAGCTATATCTGTGCTGATGTGATATACATTGCACATTTTACTCGGAACTTCCGAACAGATGTCAAAGGATGCTTTTAAATGACCCACTTGGGTTGTGATGTATTCGAAAGTAAGTCTATAAAGGATTTCACGTATGACACATTTATGTTACAAATTACGCTCCCTAAAGGTACATCGTTACGTCTCGAATTGTCGGGATTATGTATTATAGTGCACTACAATTCAATGCTCATCTTTGTAAACTCCATGAAAAGCATGACACTTGCAATTTCGCTTTCGTATGTTCAAACAGCGAGATACAAAAATTGGACCTTATTGTGATAACATGGAAAGCAACATGAATTTGATGTTAAACATATTTGCATGGGGATTCACATGGCATGTATTGATTTAGACGAACATGACATTACACAGCTTTACATGTTCAAAGTATCTGTACTTGCTCTGTAGTCAAATCTGTCAAATTAGCCAAGCTTTGGTTGGAGTTGGACTGGAATTAAGATTCGAGCTTTCGACTTTCTAGTCACAAAGCATTAACAAAGTCATACTCACATGTGAGCAATGCAATGCAATTCAAGAGCAATATAGTAGTCAAGATGCATAACACATTGACGTGATGCGACTGCATTTTTGGTTATACACAGATACAAAAAGTGAATCTGGGATCTTGCAATAATTGTAACAGTAATTAAGCGTCAGCGTATCCAATTTCCATAACAAGCTGCTAATGCTAAATTAGTTGCATTTCTGGTCTCATTTCTCACTAACTCGCTTCTCTGTCTCCTTTTTAGTTTGCAACCAACTGTATTTGTAGCACGTATTTCACAAAAACTAATTAGTAAAAAGGTAGTTTACCCAACTCACAACTGGCGACTGGCATTGTAAGTTCATTGGTTCAGTCAGTCAAAACGGTAGACGCATGCATTTGGGTAACTGCGATGTCTTGCATATATTATTATCCTAAGTGTGATTTAGATTTAGAACAAATTATCAGTGAAAATTGAAAGCATCACGATCGCACCTGCAATTAGGTTTGGTTGATTGATTATTGATCACTTATGATTTTTTATAGAGTCGATAAAAATACCTCCATAAAAACAACCACACCTTCAAAGAAATCTGGTATTTTCTTGAATAAACTGCAGAGAACAGCTTTATCGGATAAATTTAATTCATCGTGGTGAGGATGAGTGAGTTTTGCGACAACGACAAACGAGCTCCCATGCAATTAATTAAACCAGGTAGAAGGTCATACTAACTAAAACAAGCTGAGCGAAAAAATAGTCGCAAAAAGATGTCTTATAATTATAATCCCAAATTTCCTTTGACAATGGATGGATAAACACCTGCCTAAAGTTGCCCAAGCATGTTGAATGTAGAGTAAGATTAACATTAATCCACTCATATTTGCAAGGCTGGCACTATGCAGTCTGCCTCAGTTGCCCTTGTGGTTTGGTTGATAAACTTGTTTCATCATTCAATGGAAGATTTCAAAAATCAATGGTCCCTATTTCATAAGAAACAGCTGCGGGCTAGATTATACCAGTCAAAAGTAGTATGCTTAATGGATCTGGTGAAACTTTGTTGTTTTTTGTCAACTACATCTCAAAGCAAAAAAAGCCAACACTTGAAAAAAAACTAAATTAATTTACACCTGTAATGGAATACTACTTGGGCTAATACTACTTGGTTTTTGGGCTTCCTTGAACCCTGCGTAATATGATATGAGCATAAATCTCTAAGAACGCATTTTTTGCAACAAAAAGAAATTGCAAAGCTGATTAATTCCAACCTTAAAAATTCCAGCATTATCTATCACTGAAGCCGTACCTGTGGATTAATATTAATGAAAAATTTCTGCATTAAAATTTCAAGGACAAGCAATCAACTCAAATTAGACCCACGATGTTTTATAAACTTTTCCAAATGGCCTAGAGCCTCTGGAGAAACCTCCTTTTAGTCATTCGGGCATTTCCAAAAATATGTTATGGCAGTCCCCACCTAAAAATTTACGATGCGTAACCTCAATAATTATTTTACTGCAGAAAATCCCCATCATTGATGACGATGTAAACCAAAGAACTGTAACATGCTTCAGTGAATGCGATATGATGTTAAGCATAACAAAATCGTAATATTTTCCATGGCACAGAGGTGGGACCTAGAAGACCAACCTGAAAGTGCATGTAGAACTGGTATGTGGGTGTTTTTATTTACATTCTGCACCGGCAAAGTCAATTCACTCTCTTTTCAACTCATCTGTTTTGCTGTCAGATACCACGATAAATATTTTTGTGTTTTGTGTTGGCGACGATCTAAAAAAGGCATATCATTTATAAATTATACATGATAGCAGGTGGATCTACTACTGTGAAGTGTTGTAGTGAATCTATAAACTTAATTTCGAAAAGTTTAAGAAGCCAGGTCATGAAGGACTGTTTAATGTTATGCAACGCTAACAGAACTATCGCCATTTAGTTCGGACTCCAATCTTTACTTGAGTGGATTTTCAATGTTTCTGTAGTGAAGTTTTGGAGTAAAAGCAATCTCACAGGATGGACTCGTCATCGGTGAAAACGTATGATATTCAGTTGGTAATAGATTCCATAGACCTTGGAGGAAGTACTGGCAAGGTACGTTAATAGAACATATTCGTTCAATTTTCTAATTTCAAAATTTCATTTATAGCATCTCTAATGAATCTATTCATGAACAATCAGTCCTCATTTTGTTACAGGTCCTTAGTATAGAATGCTGCGAAAGCCGAATGTTCCTCGGGACAGCGGAAGGGTGGGTTTAAATTTCAAATTTTACATGTCAAATACATATTTAACCCAAATTCAGACATAAATCTACCATTCAACAGCTACCTATTCATTTTTTAATTTATATAGATTTCTACTAGAATACTTTATGACGGATGAACGCAGCAAAACTTTCTTTAGTCGGGTTCGACAGCAAAATCTCAACAAGGTAACTGAATTACTATCAATAGGTTCTTAAATAAATATGAAAAGAAGTCAAATACAATTAATCAAATTGTACTTTGTTGCAGGGTCAACCCGTAATTCAGATCCGAAGCGCTTCCGCTTTGGACAGTTTAATCATCCTTACAGGAGGCACAGTTGCGATGTATGATATACAAAGCTTGGAAACCAAAGTTCGAATACTTTAAGCGGAGTTAGTTGCATCGCCATTGATGAGAATCCGTTCAATGCAGACCCGTTCGCTGTTACAGTAAATAAATGTTTACTTTTGCAGTTAGTTTGCCATTCTCCACGCCCAGTTACATATATTCATGCATTTCTAATTTCCTTCTAGCTTTGCTTTGTCAAGAAAAAGTCACTTATGATGGCAGTAGCATCCGAGAAAGGGATTAGTGTTGTTAAGGAAGTCAGTTTGGACTCAACTGCACTTAATCTTGCAGTGAAACTGTCTAGTCTGTGCAGCGTTATCCTCTGGAAGATATATTTTCGTGGATATGAATGCGCAAAAAAAGAATGTTGCAGAGCTGTGTCAATTTGATCCGAAGGATGTTAACCCAAAAATTGTGAATGCTGGAAAGGTACGTAGAAAATATATATTCAGGGTATATTATAATAGGTTGTCATTGTCTTAAATATTATGTTTGTTTCAAACAGGAGGAATTTTTATTAATTGGCCCAGGAGGTCTTGGAGTGTTTACTAGTTCGAGTGGAATCAGCGAGCGTCCTCCAATCATTTGGCATGATAAAGTCAATGAAATAGCTGTGGATGGGTTGAATGTTGTTGCAGCTGGAAATGATGTGATCTATGTTAATAGCCTACATGATCCAACAACTAGTAACGTAATTCCATTTCCGGGAGTGAAATGTTTGGCTTTAACAGAAGGAAAATTGTATGTTGGCACTGCGAGAAGTCTCTATCGGTTTACTCCAATCTCTGTGGACGAACAAGTTGAAGTGAGCTGCTTTAAATTTTGGTTAAGTGTTAATAAAGCATCATGAATATGTTCAGTATTATATTGTCAATTTTTTAAACTTTTAGTCCTTAATAAATGCGGAAAAAATCGACCAAGCTCTTAATCTCCTGGAATTAGCTCATGTCAAGGATGAAAAACGAGAGTATCTCAGACGGAGAATACTTCGAAAGGCAGTATTTCTAAGAATGCACGCGTTGGAGCTTACATCTTGTATGGAAGCGATTCGTGAGTCCCACATTGATCTGAGAGAGGTAAAACATAATATGACCTCTTAAAGCAAAGCTTCGTATTGATTAGAATTTCAAAAGTTTAATCATATGAAAATTGGGGATTTTCAGATTATCAGCTTATTTCCCACCATTCTGCCATCAAATACTGTATTTACGAGGAGTTTGCCCTCCCTTCACGAATTCATTGACGTTAACCAGATGGTTGCTGGAGATCCTCACAAAGCTCGGACACTTGCGTCATTTCTTCTAGCTGTTCTAACAACACACGAAACAATGCCAGATTCAAAGGATTTATCCACATCCGCTATCAAACTGGCAGCAAAATATGACAAATCTCAGTACATAATTATTTTGGATCACGTTAGTTGTATGGAAATCGACTACGATGATTGTTTTGAATGGATGGAAGACTACAAATATTTTGACTGTGCTGCTCTATTGTACAAAGCCAAAGGGGATGTAAGAAAAGCTTTAGACTTGTGGGTTGATCTCCTCAGCAATACCAAAAAATGCGAAGACCCGGATGAGTTTGAGGGAGTTGATGTTGTAATTGAAACGCTTCTCAGGTATTCAAAATAATTTAATCAGATAAAACGAACATTTATAAGTTTTGGTTACTAGATTTTTCTAATTTGCTCATTTGTTTTAGCTCTGTAAATGCTAATTTGATTTGGGAATATTACGACAAGCTATTAAAATATGATCCCATCAAAGCCGTTGAAGTCTTCACAAAGAGAGAACTTTCTCCCTCCTTTCAACCACTAAACGTTGCCGAAAAACTGTCATCTAATCGCCCCATTTGCATGCTGTATTTGAGACACTGCATCTTCGAGAAAAAGTTGGACGATGAGGATCTCCACACGTATTTGGCTACACTCTACATTGACGAAATTGTTCAGGAAACCAATGCCTCAGATGTGGAGCGTCTAAGAACAGAATTCAGACAACTTTTGATATCTTCCGACAGTCTTAAAGTCCAGTTTTTAATTGGAAGACTCCAGAAAACTCAACTCAGACTAGAGCTCGCCATCCTTCACGGGAAAGCTGGGGATCATGACCCCGCTTTGAAAGTGATTGTTGAGGAGCTACACGACTACAATTTCGCAAGTGAATACTGTATAAAAATATCTGATAGCAGCCAGCGGGAGAAGGCTTTCATGAGCTTGCTGAAAATTTATCTCAATGCAAAGTAAGCATCTTCATATTTTAAACTGTAAATACATTCGATTTGTTGAAGTTATAAAACAATTATTTTTACAGGGATAAACCTGAAATCATAGAAGCATGTATGCACCTATTAACCAACCATGCTGAAGAGTTTGATTTCTCAATTGTCCTTCCACTTTTACCCGATGAGTGGAATATAAGATCACTTTCAGATCTACTTCATAGGGTCCTTCGAACACATCTGCATAGGGTATGTAAAATTTTAATAACCTCGATGACTTTTTTGTAGTAATAATTATTATTATAAAATTGAATTTTATGAATAGCAACGGAGGGTGGAGCTGTTGAAAGGTCTCTCCGAAAGGATAGACAAAGACTACAGGCTGGAGGCTGATGCAAACAACCAGGGCTACATTCTTGACGAGGACAGTGTGTGTGGACTTTGTCACAGAAAACTTGACAATTTAGAGCCAGTCTTTTACAATAAAGGGTTTATTGTTCATTCCAAATGCATTTAAAGCAATATAACGTTATGTGATAATAAAACAACTTTAAATTAAAAAATGAGAGTACGGCAAGTTGATATACATTGGTTTTTTTTGCAGCTGCATAAGATCAAAATCTATAAAACTTGCACACTTTGTGTTGACAGTAAATCTTTGCAATAAAATAGACACAAAAACAATGCATGACAGATGTGCATTTTTACAAAAAGGGGTTGTTTGAGAACGAAATACAGCAACCTTATTAAAATTCGCTGGAACCCGTAAATCCAGTTTGATGATCGTCATTACTTATGCATGCAATTATTTATTCCTCTTTATTTTCGCCTGCCAACTGCTCCTTCGCTGCTTTCTTGCCGAGTCTTTTGCTTTGTGGTCTGTGATGGTGGTGGTGATGATGGCGTTTGAATTTACGATGTCCAGAACGACCGCTTCTTAATAGCTTTAATGAGGGAAGGTCTGCTGGTTCACTATTCAAAATGCTGCTGGATGCGTCCAAAGTGGTAACACTTTCCGTAGGATCATCCTGTTTTGTACTATTGTTGTGGTGGCGTCTTCGGAATGGAATGCCACGATGATTGTGAGATCGTCGGTTATGCTTTTTGTGGTGGTGACCGAAACGCCTGTGTTTGAGGCGGTGAGATTTCTTCAGTTTTTTGGGTTTCAATCCTGGTGTGGGTAAGGTGAGATCAGAATCTTGCACGGATGCAGCTAAAAATATTGCATGAAAAATTACATTTATTAGCGCCGCTCATAATAATTATAAAAATTAAATTAAATCTACCATGTAAAAGATTAAATTGAGAAATCAGTCTACCTGAAACGTTAGAAGAAATTAGAGATCCAATTGGTGGTATGGCGGAAGTAGCACTGCCACTGTCATCATTCTTTGTAATATCTACTTCGGTTTCTTTATTTCTCTGATTTTTTAATCGCCGAGAGGATGGCTTTCCAGAAACGAGAATTGCTAGCGAAGATATGGAGAGCCCAACAATTAAAATAAATTTTCCAAACTTCATTGTGGTACTCTTAAACAGTAAAACTAAAAATCAAACGTTAGAAAACTTCTATTAAAAACCCATGCGCACAACCACACTGCAATAATAACTTTACTAAAAGTTGGTGAGGACCTACAAGCTTCTTCCTTCAGAGTATAAAGAGCAATAACACTCGCAGTCTCGGTTTCAAATCAAGTTTCTTCGGCTTATGTACACAGAAAAACTTGACTTTCAAGCCCATAAAATGCGAGGATGGTGAAATGGTAACAATGCTGGGGAAGAAAAAAAGCCCGTAATGTGATGCAAGTCATATATACTTACTCAAAAATATCATTGTGCATCAACTCTAGTGCCTATATATGCATGTGAAATAGATAAAATATATGCTGATATGCATTTCAGCAAGGAAGCTGGCATTGAAAGGAATGTCTCTTTAAACTAAGTATTTGGGTTCCATTGCAGGTACTATGTAATGAGAAAATAATACAGAGCGGCTTTTATATAAAAAAAAGGAAAAAGAGCACGGGTAAATCGTAAAATCTTAAACAATCCTTCATCCTTCCTTTATCCTTTTCATAAGACGATGTTTCGTTCCATTACACGGTTTAGGATTCAATGGAATGCATTTTTTAGTAAATTTCACCAAACCAATACAGACAAAGAGGAACAAGTATTTTTATCTCTTACAATAATGCAGGTGGGTTTTCCAGGTATGTGCAGAATAGAAAGGCATTCATTCTCAAAGCAAGAAAAATCATACACTTTCAATGCTCACTCATGCGTGAGCCTGAGGATCGGTTCAGCCTGCATGGTTGTTCATTCAAAAACTAAATTCGTTACACTGACATGACATATTTCTTGCATTTGTTGTTTGAGCTACTTCGGGCTTCTGAGAATGAAGTCGACGAAAGGTAAGGTAAATTGGATGTGGGGATTCACGGAAATAATTTTTCAGTCCCTATTTCACGAGTTACGGACAGTTTTTGGACAAGAGCTTCTTTCATTTACATGCAAGAGAAACCCTTTTCTGAAAATACGATTGTAGGACCTCCATGCAAAAGAATGTATGATTTAGTATCCAATCCAACTCACTGTAATGAAACGCCACGTCTAGCGTACACGGCCAAATGTTATAGCTTTAGGGCCACCTAGGAAACTCCTGAAATCTTATTAAATTTATTATTTTGATATATTATTTGAAATTCTGCCAGGATGATGCAGGGATCTGTTGGATTTCAAAATCGAATATAGTACAACCGATTCGCAGCTTCTTCACCTTGCTGATGAATAAAGCACTAGTATCTACTAGTTGATGGTCGAATTTATTTATCTGAGAAACAACAGCCCAGCTAATCCGAGCGAGAATGTATGACAAAGTAAAACAAACTATATTCATATACATATGCATTCCTCAAGCTTCACGCTTCCTTAAATCGGAATTTTTTGATTGACAGGTGTACCAGGCTTAGCTTCATTTGCCTAGTTGTAAGCTGCTTGTCAATAACTTTTGTTTTGTCAGCTCGTAAGTAAACTTGAGAGTATTAAAAAATCCATCACAATATTTAGCAATATATTCAAACTACTAAATTGGATGATATTCAATAACACTTACCTTTAGCTTCTCAAAAACGGCTGGAATCTTCAGATAATGATGCGCAGTCGAAGATAAAACATCTCGTCCAATCTCAGAAAACTGTTGACGCATTTGATGAGAAGTGGTATGAAGTGGATGATGATCACGAAGAAAATGAGAACAAACCCGTGCCAATTAAAGCCCAAAGTACAACTTCAAAGTCTGCGGCTAAGAAGGACTTTAAAACTATTTGCGAAGAAAAGGATGCTTCCGGTAAATGCCGCACGGCCCAGTCAGGAGAAAAGCAGCCGGATCATTTACATGGCCTTGAACAGCTTATAAGTTCGAAGCACCAGTTGACCGAGAAGGAAGCTGCACATGTTCTTGAAATGATAACCAGCATGTCCAACAAGTTGCATGAATGTCAAAAAGCCGAAAATAAACCCTGTGCTGACACTCATGGGAAACAAATTGCGGAAATTGAAGAAAAGCATACTAAAGAAAGAAAGTACATAAAGAAGAAGGAGCATGATGATACAAAGACTGCTGTTAAGGATTCCATGAATCAGAATGCTAATGACGGTAGCGCTGGGCAAAGTGTAGAACCAAATGGTGGTGGCATTACTCAAGCAAGCACGAAAGGTATTATACAATGAGATGTTTTCATTCTCAATTGAATGTATTAAAAATTAAATTAAAAACAATGTCAATCTAGCCCCAAATCCAGGACCCGCTGAACCCAACTACTTAGAGGGACCTCCTTCCAATGTAAATTACAATGGAGGAATCAACAGCCCAATGGACAAGTTGATACAAAAGTACCCTGAAGGACACTGGCCTGAAAAGGGCAACGAGGCTGACGTTGGCAATGATATCGGCTCTGAAAATGCCACTGAAGCAGGAAAAGGCGAAACTGCAACAACTGTGCAAGAAGAGTACTATGAAGACGAAGATGATTTCAAAGTAATGAACATGTCACCCGATATCCCAAACACGATTGGACAAACTTCTTGAAATAAACTGTTGATAGCGTACCCATAATGTATATCACTAATCACAGGGACAAGACGTTACAGAAGCTCCTAACATTCACCCTCTGCTGAACCCAAAGTATTTGGAAAGCATCATAAAGCAAGAACAGTCTTCTCCTGTTAAATATGACATTTCAAAAAACCATCACCACGTTCAAGAGCATGTACTACCAAAGAAAAGGTCATTTTCCCCATTCGTTAAGACAAAGAATTTTATAGGTAGAAATAAAATAGATTTTTAATTGCTGAGTCATTCATGACAATTCATTTTTATTATTACAAAACACAAATCACAAAATGAAATATATTATATTAGTATAAATCTCGACTCACAACATTTGTTGCTATTTGCGAAAGCGAGATCCTCCATGCAAAATCTCTTCCAATAAAAATTTCATGGCAATTTCATGGCAATTTCATATTCGTTAGGGTAAAGTCATTCTTTCATACAAATATCACAGTATTCTGCAATCTCCAGTCCGGTCGCGTGGAAAAACAACAAATTCAGTTGTTCACGGAGGGGAAGGACTGTCGGACACAAAAATCCAACTTTGCTTACACTCGTACAAAAAACTACACCATTTTTGTTTTTGCATGCTGCAAAAAATTGACAAATAATTATATAAAATCATAAATGCATTGAATTATTGTGTAGTAGGTCAAAATTTGTCTCAGAGCAAAGATTATAAGCTCAAGCCGGTTGTGACTTCATGAATGTACTAGAAATACTTCGTTAACAATAGTTATTACTTGAACAAAATATAGCTTAGTGACTTTAGTCAGTCTTGAGGTTTGTTGGCTTATTCTAACTCTTACATAATAATAATAATATACTATGGTATAGTCCCACTCTTTAGCAGTCAGTATGCGTTTTAAGTAGTAAGGACAACAGGGCCTACCTCAACATTCCTTAAATTTTCATGGTCATCCTCAGAATCATCTAGGTCTTCACTATTAGCAAGTCTAGCATATCTACCTCGCTCATTTCTCATATTTCCTTCAACCTTCAAATCATCTAATGTTTCTGGAAGAGTTCTATTTAATGTCTCGTCTAACATAAGATTCAATATTCCTGATGACACGCTGAGCAATCCGAATACTGTAAACTGCAAAGATGGAGTCACGGAATCCTAAAAAAGCGATTAAGGTTAATTTAGTTTTCACATCCAACGCCGAATGGAACACATGGAACCTAATAGAATATAGAATTTTTTTAAATTACCAAAAGACTGATGAACGGCGCAATGATTCCACCCAATCTTGCGAAAAAGGAGCATAGTCCCAGACCTCCGTTTCTAATCACAGTGGGAAAAAGCTCTGCACTGTGGATATAAATGATGGCAAAGCTGGCGGCGATGCAGAGCTTTCCGAACAACGCCAGCGGAAAGGTTATTTGAGGAACATGAAGGAATTGTATGAGTAAACAGGATATTCCTCCCAGTACCATAAACATGCTTAATGGAATGCGACGACCGATACTGAAAAACGAAAGCACAATGCCATTAAAATCTGCCATTTTCCAGTAATAATAAATAAAGTAAATTAATAGTTTTACCAATCGATAAGCAAGGCTGTAACGATGTATGCAGGAATCTCCACAACGCCTAGGACAGAAACGTGATAAAATAATAGACAACGAATATCTTACAACTTACAAGTTTAAGAAGATACACAATTTTAAATAAAAAAACTTACCAGAAAGCATTGTTGACACGTATATGCTGCTACCTAGCTTGTCACTAGCGAGCGTCAAGCCGTAATAGACTGCAGAATTGCAGAACCTGAGAGCCGACAGAAAAATTGAAAAAATTGAATTGATTAATGTATCCAAATAGGTACATTAAAAGCATTTTGGCTCTGTTGGAATGTTGAGCAAGCAAGCTTACCATGAAAACATTTGCACCATTGTGGATACTGCAGTTCTCCGTTTCCGAAATAAATCCAATAGTGTCCCCCGATTTGCATTGGGTGCAGGTACTAAAATCTCTAAATCGGTAGGAAAAATCATTCCGTTTCTGTCAGCGATCAAGCGGAGAACTTGCCTAGCCTCTCGCGATCTATCATGTGTTATCAGCCATCTTGGACTTTCAGGTAAAAGTCTAAAAAAATAAATAATAATAGAATATCAATTTTTTTCTCTGATTTTTGGTGACTAACTTCTTAAAGCTTACAAAAGTTTTTGACTCACATAAAAAGGAAGATGTATGGAATGCCAACGCATGTTGCAAGCGCTGATAAAGCTCTCCATTGTGGAACATAAAATGCGAGTAGGGAATACAATACGATTCCCGCAGCAAAAAATGTCTGTAAAATATAGTAGTTATATTGTTTAAATTGTGATGACACGAACGAGAACCTCTAACCTGGTATAGTGCTTAAATATTCAAGTCATGTAATTAATTATTGAGGGCGTATTTCCTACACACCTGAAATATATTTCCACAGAGTCCGCGCTTGCTTGGGCCAACCAGTTCACTTGATAAGACAAAACTTGCCAAAATGTTCCCAGCCGTACAAACCCCAGTCATAAATCTACGCCAAGCCCAGATGCAAAAACATTTAAGAATCAAATGCTATAATTTCTAATATTTCATACATAATGCTCTACATGAAGATAGTAAAAATACCTCAAAAAGAGATACAAGTTGAACCAGTGTGCAAAGCTCGAAGCTAGTCCAAACCCAATCATTCCAAGAAGTGTCGCTGCTAACGTTCTCAGTCTCCCGAATCTGTCAGCACACGTTCCAAGGATTATGGCTCCCACCCCAACACCGGCCATAAACATGCTTTGCACAAACTTGGTTTTATAACCTTCATCACAAATCAGATTCCACTGTTTCGCTACAGTATCAGGATATTTTTGGAAGACAATTCTATCACAACTGCTGATAAGATCATCCCTGCACGTGTCGTTGTAACTAGTTCCATTAGAGTAGCATGTAAACGATGGATTTTGTGCTAAAATGAAACATTTAAATTTCGTTAATTTCATTAAATTATAAAAACTGTTCAGTTCTATAAAATGAACATGCATTTCAATCATCAAATCAGATTAGTTTTAGGCAATTTGCAGACGTGCATACCTGTGAAAACAACTTGAACCAAATGAAATGGTGCGTATAGGTTAAACAAGCTTAAGGATACAAAATAAATTTTCTGTTGCAATCCAAACTCTCCGATTTGTACGTACACATCGTCTAAATCCATTATTGTTGAGTGTGAAACAGGAACCAAATCGAATTAGCTGTTCGAATCTCACATGCAAAGTTAAACTTGATGCTTTCACATGTATCAGGTAATAATAGCACTAGCTATTTGAGTTAATTGTTTTTTAAGTCTTTCCAGTTATAAACTTCTATATCTTCATTCGTTTGTGTATGATGCAATGTTAATCATACATGTAGTGGAATATAAATGTCATTAATCAGGTGCTATATAGTTTTGCTTATCCAAATGCCGACTACATTGTAAATTGTAACCTCACAGTAATACTTGGCTTTTTCATTCACGCACAGCAAAATATGAATGTATTACAAATTTGGTAATTTCAAATTAGAATCTCCACGTCGTTTATTAGCAGTTCTATAAAACGCTTAGTAGTTCGAATATGGTTGGTCACGATGAAAGGAAGCACGTTAAACTGAATTTGTGTAGTTGAGCGCATGCTAATACTTCTTTAAAAGTAAGTACTTTGACTAATACTTCAGTTTGAAGAACTGCGTTGTAAGTTAACGCAGTAGCATATACGAAATATACGCGTGGAAAAGTTGACAAAGGTTGACAGATCTGCAATCTGCAAAAAATCAAACATAATGCATGGTTATAAATTTGACGATACATGTAAAAAGGCAATCATGTTTATGCAGATTGTAGATGATGATAAGATGGCAAACTAATTCACGCAAAATGCATGTCGAAAAGAGGTAATATCGAAAGGCATTTTGAATGAAAATTACTAACTTTTGACAATTTGTTCGCACATGCGTTGCCCATACGAAATTACCTGATTGATGTAGATATTATCAAGAAGTTCAAGGTGAATTATTGAGGATGTCACAAAGACGCATTTTTGCAATACTAACTGTTTGGCTTTCTACACGTTAAATTGTGACGTTAAAGCGATAATACTTCCAACTTTTGGCAAAAGCGAGCTTCCAGTTCCGATGGTCTTTGCCAGGTCATGACATTGTACAGCGTGGTCAGGACCTCTAGTTTTTTGTTTCCATAAAGAAGTGTGATTTGTACAAATGCTCCATGATCGAAAGTAGCCCCAAACCAATAGTCTATATTACGACAGCAGCTGTTGAACTGTTGCTTCACTGCTTCCTATGACGTAGATACATATAATATGAGCAGCCCACACACACATGCAAAGGTAAGAGAACGATGGAGTTATGGAATGTGAGATGGGTGAAATGAATTTTGTGTAGCCCGATATACTTCTTTATACAATATTCCTGTTTTTTAGGTTCATGATATGATATATGGGATAAAAAACGTGCAGAGAAGAGATAGCATAGTTTAAGTTCAGAATCCGTATGTAATGTGTTACGCATAAACTTACCATTATCAGACCAGACATGGATGCTGTAAAAAATTGTAACAAAGTTTTGCGTTTGTTAATACGCACGTAGGAATGTTTTCTCCTGTTTCATAATAGTACTATAAAATACATGTGCAGTTGGCAGTTATCTTTATCCAAGATAGGGTATAATTTTGTGGTTTGGGTTTAAGTAATGAATTAGCGTTTACAAAGTACAGACAAATGCATATTGTAAATCCGAAGGCTGTTCATGGATGAAAGCACGCATAAACCCAAAAATTTCTGGATAATTAAAGCACCATTTACAGTAGGTCATTTGGAATTGAAAGAGGTCTATGTAAGAATATTAACTGACTAAACCGTCTTGTATCAGTCACTGTGACTTTTGAGTAAGAAGCAAAGATTATTAAATGCAAACAGGATTGTGAAAACATTATGTCCTTAATTATGCATAAATGTGAAACATTAACACGGATAAAATGCTTCTTAACCTCTTGCAATGCTAACTGGTAACATAAGATTTTATGTAATGTGTCTGATGTCGATCATTAACTTGGCGGATGATTTTAAGGTACTTTTGAAGTTGATGAAGTTATCAAATTAATTAGGAATCTTTATTACCAAAAAAGATACATGAATCATATCATATCAATCTACTGCAGTCTGCAGCAATGTCACACTAAGAACTTGATGATAAGCAAGGGCAGTTCAGGTTCAATGCTATGGAGGAACTCCAGTTTGTATTCGGATTCCATGCATGTTCTTTATCTCGTGTTTCAGAGCCTGCAAAGTACAATTGCAAAATTAGATTGGTATAGTTTGCAACGAAACCTTGGAATAAAATATGAACCTTTAGGGGCTTACTTGGTTAACTAGTAAATGCTGTTTAACTGTTGAGAGACCTTTGAAATCAGGTGCTTCGATGTAAATCTGATACATGGAACCACATCCGCCTATACACATAATCATTGTATTTATATTTATCGGAATCATAACAATGAATCCATCTTTAAATTAATACCTGAAATATCTTCCACAATAATTTCTGTAGCGGTGGGGAAAGCTTTCTTAATCGTCGCCTTCAGCTGGAGTTCTCCCTCTGAAGATTGTTTCTCTCCAGCAGAGCTCGAGAAATCTCTAACTCGAAAAGACCCCAATAGAAAACTTTTTGGCTGGTTCCTGAGCTTCCTATGACCAAGAGGTAACGTTTGACTTTCAGTTATGGTGTTTAAACCTGAACAACAACTTGAAATGGAACGAAGAAAGTTTCCATTTCTAAACTGGGACAGTCTTATTGATCTCAGCACAGAATGCATTTTGAAAGCTTCACCTTTCAACTCACACTTTTTCTGCACTACCAAAAATTTGACCTTGAAATAAAGAAGCTAAGTTATAACCTAGAATATTTGACAAATTGTCATATAAAATCGGATTCTCCGGTTGCCGGTATCAGCTGAGCTTCCTCATTGTCAACCCCACGTTTCGGGCATACACAAGTGCATTTTTTACAAAACCTTTATATTCCAAAGGCATGCTTATCCAGTGAGACCCAAACAAATCGACTTGCTATGTTTAGTTGCATATAAAGAACTTTGCACAGCTTCTCTGTGCATGTTCACTCTCTGAGTTGAGATGACGTAAAGAAATCCACATCTTCTTTATGTATGACCACCCTGCTAAACATTTTCTCTCAGTCTCGTTCTTCTAGTCTGGCCTGTCTGATTACTGAAGGTAAGGCTCACACTTGCTCGCATATCCATCGTATCACACTTTGCACCATGTTAAGTATAGTATACAAACCAAAATCAGATGGATTATTATGGATTTGCTTTACTATATTAAAAATGTAGTCAGAGTTTATGCCGTAAAAGATAAAAAATATCGTAACCTGAGATGAGCTTTGTCACCTCAGAGTTTTCATATATTGGATAAAGTACAAAATATTATTAACAGCCGACGCAATCTCAAAACTTGAAGCCACGATTTATGTGGTAGGAGTAGTAGCTGATTCTTTTATCATTGTTTGTATGAACCAAGAAGACAAGACATTGACCTAATCAACAAAAACACATCCATTAAAATGTTAATACGCAGCAAAGCAAGATGAGCATTCAGCAGGCGTCAAATTTGTGCCTATAAGAAAGACAAAGTAATAATGTAAAATTAAAATCCATCATGTTCAAGCAAAACATCCAGGAATGGTTATCATGATAAGTCCTAGTCCTCAATATTTCAATCGATTTAGCTCATTCAAACGTAGCCAAACTAGGTTTATCTCCAACTAGCAATAAAGTAAACGCCCTTCCAGAAAATGCTCCTCAGTCAGCGCTTAGCTTTGGGATTAGCCAAGTGAAGAATTTACATCATGCAAAATTTTTAGCGTGCTTTGCAAATACTTCGTAATAAGTTTTTAAGTGATTGTTTGGGGTGTTAAGAAACATACTGCTATAACTTTGTAGAAATGGGGGACAACCACAATAATGGCCAAACGGAGACTCACCAAATTGAAGAAAGCCTCGGAGTCGTACCTGACATTACGTATAGTGCGTTTAATCAAAATTACATCGAGGAAGGTGACGGTCCTCTCATCATAAATGGAGATGATGGTGAAATCACCCGTTGTGATGGAGTTGACTCCGATTTCTATAGTAGTAACAGCAGAAATGGCTCCGGGGATGGAGGAGACTCTGGAGGAACCAGCCCCCTTGCCGCATCCATGATGATTGTTAATGCGGCGCTGGGAGCTGGTCTTCTTAATTTTCCTTCCGCCTTTCATGAAGCTGGAGGTGTAGTAGCCGCTAATTTAGTTCAGCTTGTAAGTTTCATAAAAGAATTCTAATTAAAAGTTGGTGTGGATTTTATTAGTAATAAGTTTTTTGTGTGTTTTTCTAGTCGCTGCTCATGTTCATTTTCCCTGCCCTTTTGATCCTCGCATATTGCTCAGATTGGAATAAATCTAAAACATTGCAAGAGGTCTTGTCCTTCGTCTGGGGTCGTCACGTCGAGCGAGCTACCGCTCTCTGCATCGCAATCTACTGTTTTGGAACATGCATCACGTTCCTGATCATTATTGGAGATCAATTTGATCGGGTGTTTGCTTCGCTATATGGCCACTACTTTTGTCATCAGTGGTTTATGAACAGAGCTTTCACAACGGTGATCACTTCTGTGTTATTTATTCTGCCATTTTGTTACCCGAAAAAGATTGATTTTCTCAAGCATATTAGCTCTGTAGGAGTTGTTGCTGTGATCTACGTTACGATTCTCATCATTGTTCAATATTACAAAGGGGATTATGTTCCTGGCGAAATAAAAACTCGACCCACTGCCTGGACGGACACCTTTCTCGTCGTTCCGACTCTGTGTTTTGGCTACCAATGTCATGTCAGCGTCATTCCAATATATTCCTGCTTCAAAAAGCGCAACCTAAAGAATTTCGCTGGATCCACATTTCTCGCACTCAGCATCTGCGTGTTTACGTACACCGTAGCTGCCACTTTTGGCTACTTAACCTTTGGCTCAAATATATCAAGCGATATTCTCCAAAATTATGATGCACGCGATCCTTATATTTTGATTGCTATAATTGCCATCTCCATCAAGACTTATACGACGTATCCCATCCTCTGTTTTTGCGGGAATGCGGCTGTCGCTGATCTTTGGGTGGACTCGAGGGCGGCTCAAGGTGTCCTCGAAGTTGATCCCAGAATTAAGGAGAATTTTAGACTGGTCAGTGTCACCATTTGGTTTATTATGACAGTTGTGGTGGCTGTCTTGCTTCCGAACATTGGCTCTGTGATTCATTTGCTGGGTAGTTTAGCAGCTGTATTCATCTTTGTCTTCCCTGGTTAGAAAAATGATTTGCATTAATTTTTAAAAATGGTAAATTTTTAACCAATTTACTCATATTATCCTATATTTAATTTCAGGACTGTGCCTTCTCAAAATGTCTGAGAGACCTAATGGAGAAGCTCGGTTGGCAAAACCAAGGATGTCTCTACAGTTCCTCGCTGCCTTGTTTTTGGCAGTTGGATCTTTTTTGTTTGGAGTAGTACTTACAAATGCCATTGTCTACGATTTTATCTACGTAAAACCAGAAGCAATGCCTTTGTGTATTCCAAAATAATGTTTTTACCATAATAGTTAATTAATGTTTTAGTTTAATTTTTTAATTTATGCTTGAAGAACATGCTCATTTTAAAGAAGGTGAATAATATTATGTTAATTTTACTTGTATTTTAGTCAAAGTTTTTAAAAAGGTATATATATTATAGACTGGTTTTAATGATTGTTGCTGCTGCTGTTTTGTTATGAATGTAAAATGTTGCGTCAGTTTTTGTACAACTTGAAGTCACAATAAATGCATTTTAAAATTTTAAATATGCAGACACGCCATTTCACATTTCATTTCACAAGCAATACTGAAATTCAAAAGTATTCTCATTTGGGTCATAGCACGGCTCTTCGGAAACGCGACATAGTCTCGCGATATCAGCAAAATCATCTGGATAGGTTATCGGATCAGTGGAACTACGTGCGGTGAAGATGTTTCTATTTCTTCTCGGAATAGGAGCAAAATACTGATTGAGATCTATGCTAGTTTCCGCAAGATTTCTAGCTGATTGGCTCCCTTTGACGTTTCTCTCATCGCCATTTAAAGCGTCTCTGTAATGCTTCGCTTTGTCCACGAATCCGAGGGTTGCTGGCATGTTAAATTTTCCTCGCATGTAGTCAAAATTATCCTCCACGGTTTTGGGTCGGATCAACTGTCTCAGCTCGCTTATCAAAGGGTCTTTCTTCCTCTTATCGGGATTCATTAGAATTACCTCTTTGCCAGAAGCCACATTCACAAGGAAGCCTCTCATATTTCCGTAAAAGTTGAGGAAAATTTTATTTTGGTCGGATATCCTTAAGGAGATGTATTTGTTGAGTTTCATTATCATCCGGACGCCACCTCGATGCCATTGCCAGCGTTGACCTCTTTCAAGGCCGTCGAGTTTAAAACCTCCTATTGGACTATACTGTAATCTATGCAGAGTAAGCTATTTCAATTTAAAAAAACTCATGATATGCTATAAATATTTTAATATAGAAATGCCATTTACTTTACTACTCCATCATCTCCATAAATTGTCCCCTTTCCCGACGAATTAAGGTCAGCTAGAAGGGCTTTATCAAAGAAAAAAATGTGATCGGAAGGGTCTCTCACCACAAGCACACGACTTGTGGCCGGGGAAGGAGCACTGATAATCACAGCCAATCCTCCATGAGGATAAAATACTCTACTGGATCCACTTGCATATTGTGACACAAAAACTGAGCCATTGGGATAGTTACGGGACGCCACCGGTGTACCTCTTGGCCATCTTGATCTGGTTGTGACGACAAAAAATGATGGGCAATGTGCGATTTAATGTTTTATATGTTGAAATTGTGGTTTTCTCACGCACTTTGGATACTTTTTTTCCAAATACATTGCCAAATTCTCTGGTGGAGGAATGACCAAGGCTTTGTTCGGTTTCTTGAACAATTTGGAGGCTCGTTCCCAACACTGATTAGCTGTCAGTATTGCCGGATCATCGAGATGAGTATCGTCCTCCTTATCAAACAAGTTGTAGTATTCACTGGAAGGACTCCATGCAAGTCCCTCTCCTTCATATTCATCATGCAAGTATTTCCCTAGCTTCCCCAACTTGTGAGATTTATAACTTTGACGGGTTTTATGAGTCCCATTTGTATCTTTGCCAGAGTTGTAGTGGCTGCTGCTCTTGTTAAAGAGGTCAACAAATTCTTTATCTCTTCGGCTACTGCTGCTAGCTGCGCCATGCGCACCACCACTAGTTCCATAGCCTCGATCTCGGTCACCACGGCTTTCTCTACCTCTACGCTCACTTCCATATCCACCTCGCCCTCCCCTAGCACCACCTCCACCTCTTCCACCATCCCCTCGGCCACCAACACCATGTCTCGTGGACCCATATCTTGAAACAGAATTCCTTCCGTAGCGATCACCACCATATTGCGAGTGTTGACTTTGAGTATCTTTCTAATTAAGCAAAATTAAGATAAGAATAGACAAAAACCTAAATTAATACAAAAAACAAAATCCAACCTACATATCTATCTCGATCTCCGTCCTGTTTTCTCCTATCTCTCTCGCTTCCGGTTCCAGGACCATATTTATTACGTCCTTCAAGCCCCTCATGGGCGGAATCTCCAGATCCATCAACGGACATCCCATCCATTTGATAAACGCCTGTTACCCCTCCTCCTCCTCCCTTGTGTTTCTTTGATCGCTCATCAGTTCCATCTGTGGTTGCCTTTCCTTTCGAATTCAAACTCTGTCGACGGTCCTTCCCTTTACTCCCATTACCATAATCATTTTGTGCTAAACGCGTGTCACTAACTGCTTTCCCAGCATACTCAACACGAAGCCCTTTAGCACTTTTATTGCCACCACCAGGACCACCACCACCACCTCCTCCATAAGTTTTGTTATTAAACCTTTTTCCACTTGTTGCTTTCTTCGCCCCATGTCTACCACCTGGACTCCTTTCCCGACTATGAAGTCTGTCCATTGATCCCGTTACACCGAGTTCCGTGTAGGATCCTACTGCCCTCCGATAAACTTTCCCATCCGGCCCTCTAACCCACTCATAAAGCCGTTTGGACTTCCCCTTCCTCACTTTATTTGCGCAAGTCTCGCTTTTACAAGCTTTCACCTTGAGATCTCGAGAAAAGTCCGCTTTGGCAAACACTTCACAGCCGTTCCCTTTCAAATTCGCAACGTAGGCTTTGGTATACATTGGAACCCAGCAGTTGAGATTTTCAAGGCAGTCGTTCCGATCTTGGGCTCTGCGAGGCTCATCTTCATCACCGTCACCAGCTCCTACAGCTTGGTCACCTCCGCCATCAGGTCTCATCGATTGGCGAGCTCGACGCATGGAAAATATATCTTTCTTGAGGTAAAAGGGTCCATATTTTTCGCTGTAAAGTGTTTAATCATGCCATCATCATCTTTTTTATGATTTTCAGTTTTTATCAATTTGGGGTAAAATGAGAACTCAGTTTTATAACCGTCATATTATTACTCTGTGTATTTTCTGAACTCCTTATCTCCATGCAGTGGTTTTTGAAAAACTTTTCGACCAAACTTATCAGCATAAATATCTTCAATGGGGAATGGATCCTCACATGCCCTACCGCAAAGAATATTTGCAACGACACGGGAAAAATGTGTGCCTGGCTTGACTCTTGGAGATGCCACTCGGATTTGGTTGATGGAGGGACGTTTTACATAAACCGGATATGCGCTTACATCCTTATCTAAATTAATTAAAATTTCTTGCAAACTGTCAGCATTATTTTTGTGTGTTCCTTTTTAAAATTAATCTTACTCATAGTTTTTAGCCCTGCTATAAAAGCTCCCAATTTGTGGAGTCGAACTTGAATTGGTAATCTGTAGTAATTTTTATCTTTTACTCCTTGCATGTACAGTCTGACATAATCCAGGGCTTTTTGCTTTTCTTCAGAATCCCCTTTCCAGTGTATGAGCCATTTTTCAGCCAAATGTACAAGATGGCCAAGTTCCTTGTACATATCCGGCTCCGCTTTTAACAACAGCTGAAATATTTCCTCTACTTGCTGGCCAGCTTCAGTTGGCATCATTTCCATCACCAATTTAGTAGAGTCATCAGCCGAGCTTTCAAAAATCATGAGGAAAAAGTGTATCAGCATTTGTTCCAACCGGCTTAGCCAGTCCCAGGAGGGAATCCCTGCTTGTGTTCCTTCATCTGACATTGTAGGTCTCAAATACTTTGTCAAAGTTGACTCCATGGGTTGCTGTCCATGCTTAACCAAAATAGAATGTAGATCTCCAGTAGAAGACTTGGGTGTTTTGATACCTTCAGAAATTCTTTTTGGTCTTCCTTCTGCTGCTGCTGCAGACCGATCTGCTGAAGTTCTAGAGGGATGATGCTGCTGTGTGAGCTCATCTAGGGCGTTGGGAACTTCAGTAAAAGAAGCTGTTGTCCAAGACGCTCGAGCCAGATTTTCGATAATTTTCTTTGTGTCTGGAATCGGTGGAGGAAGAGCAGTCGCTTCGGCCTGACCAGCGTTAAAATGAACACGACCATGGTCGTCTGATTCATACCTTAAAACAACATGGAGTCTTTTAGAGAAGTTCGCGTAAGTCAGTTCGTTTGCATTATTAAGTCATTTCGTACGATTGCCCTGAATGACGGGCACCTTGCGGTGCATTCGGACTGGGACTAAACTTGGACATGTCTGTTGGGTTCGCTGCAAAAACAAATCGTGAGTAATATTTAGCCCTTGTGAGCAAACTTTACGATGACCTTGAGCTTTCAACTTACAATTTCGACTGCTACTATCATCATCAATCATTTTAACAGTGGCTCCGTCCACAATAGTAGCACGCCTGCTGCTGCTGCTGTTATCATCGTGCCCCTGACCGTCATGGTGGTGGGTGTGATGAGCGTGGTTTTGGCTATGATGTTGATTAACGCTTTGTCTATTTGGGTTAACGCTTTGACTGTGACTGTGAGTGCTTCGTCGTTGATGATGAAGGTCTTGAATCTCATCTCCTGGCATTTTTATAAATGAATGATGCTCTGGAGCCTTTTAGACGTTAAGCTATTCAAACGGTAACGTTACGATCGATGTATTTAAATATTTTTATTTGTGACTCGGCCAGCATTGAAAAACCGGAATGCTATTCATTTTCAGTCTCAAAAAACTAAACAATTAAACAAAAATCCTCAAAAGTAGCTGCTTATCAGAAGTTTCATCCGACTAGCTGAAAATAAAACATGCGCTTTTTAAAGCAGCAAAAATCTTGCCTTCTTTGTTCAAATCTATACATAAGTTGCCAGCAGTGATGTGATGCTATGCTGCAGAGAAGTGTATTGGATTTTGAAATTTGGTTTCTTGTCAAACCAAAAAAGCCAAACACGATTCAATGCAATATTCAGTCAAGTATTGTATAATAATCTGTACAATATTGTTTTTTATTTCGGTGTACTGTTAACTTCGACTACATATTTAATGAGATTCAAATGAATGCTACACGGAGTTCGCACTCAATCTGAATGTTTCCATCTCCTCCATAATCTTTTTGTTGAATAGGTCAACCATTGCATCTGACGAAAGAATATTTGTGTCAAAACTGGTGATGATTCTCATAGCCTCATCGTAGCTCATCATGCAGAAACCAATTCCTAAATAAACACAAAAACATGACATATTAAGAATTGCAATTATGTAGTGGATAAACACATTTAACTGGTTCATGCTTAATTAACTCACCAACATCCCCTTCTCCCAAACCAGCAGCAAAGTTCATGTCAGTAACGCGATTACTTCCTCCACCCCCAATAAAATACGTTGTCGCAGGTGGCCCCGGAAAATTGGAAGTTAAAACAGTTGAATATTTATTAGCCGAGAAGAGTTTCATTGTGGATGCAAATGATCCTCCAAGAATTGGAATTAGCCCAAAGTTAAAAAGGGGAACTGGGGATCGCTTGAGCTGTGTCAAGTTCCTTTCCACTTTATGGAGGCGATCTATGGGATCCTCAATTCCGATGGGGAGTTGAAGGAAGGAAAAAATGCTGAAAAACATTTTAAAACCTCAATTAAATTTGTATTAAAAACTTTTTCTTCGTTTTTCAAATGCTCACAAGTGATTCCGCAGCTTTTCTGGATGACCCGGCATTGGAACAGCGACAGCCGTTGACATGTGTGATGGAACGTTCTTCCCCATTTCCAACATCATATTTCTCAGAGCACCTGTTAAACTTGCGTAAATAACCGCAGAGAAACTAACTCTGTGAATGTTCTTAATTTCTTTTATGTACGTCAGTGGGATTCGCTCTGTGAAGCCAGTGTTCAGAGGTCGAATTAATTTCTGAGATGGGAGATGCCACTCATTCGTATCAACAGTTCTCACCAACATTTTCATGAAAAGATAGGGGCAAGTAATCCAAAATAAGATGGTTTGGAACATTTTTATAACAAAGCTTTTCTGGGCTCGGGCAGGCTTTGCTACATTTACTAAACTGATGTTGTTCACTTCTTTCATGAGCAAATGGAGAATTGAAAACCCATCGCAAAAGCCGTGATGAACCCTCAAAAACAGCACACTTTTATCGGGAACATCCTTCCCATTTTCCCTGTAATTCGGCACGAATAGAAATTCCCAAGGACTCTTTTTAGATTTAAATGGCTTCCAAGCTAGTTGCTTGATGAGTTGGCGCAACTCTTCTTCATTGACGGTAGCATCAATATCATCGGGGAAAACGTAGCGCATGTGGTCCTTGATATCAAATTTTTCTTCCCATTTCCAGAACAGGAAGCCCAGCCATTTTGAAAAGTATTGCTGGTACTCGGGGCTGTGAAGGTGGCCAGCTCGAGTTTTCTTGAGAACTATGTTGTTGTAGAAGTTTACACGAAACTGCTCAAAATCCAGTTTTCCATCGAGAACAAGCCACACGCACAAAATCCAGTTAGGGTCCTTGTAAGGGTCGTCTGTGGCAGCTATTACGGCACTACGTGTTTGCACCAGTTTCCCGAGATCCGGGCGGAACATTTTCCTCAAGATTGTTACAATAAATCGAAGAATGTAAATGGGTATGAAAAAAATCAGACATGTTGGGAAAATGATTAGGAAGACGAGCGTAAAGAATATAGTGTAGAGATTTAAACGAATTATTCTCTGGATTGATTTTGCCATTTCAATTTTTAGGCTGACAAAAAAATGTCCTGTCTTCACCTTGCTTATCAACCAAATGACTGAGTAAGGCATACATTTTTGCATAAACTTCTGTGCTTCTCCGCATGAGAAACTTTGTATAAAAAGTATCCAGGTAAAGGTGAAGTGACAGTTTCCGAGATTATTTCTATCCTTGCAAAACCACACATTGCGTGAAGTGCAAGTGTCATTCAGAATGAGTGATAGTCAAGAATTCTTATGTGCCGAACGAAGCATAAGAAAAAAAACTTGTATAAATGTGTGAACTGAAAATGATATAATTATGCATAATAATATGAGATGTCAAGAAAAGATCTGACATCTCCTCTTCCTATGCACGCATAGTTTCATGTTTGCAATACACATGTGTGTCATCATCAGTTATCATCTCTTTGTTACTCAGTAGTTGTAGGATAGAAATGGATGAACATGAACCTTTCATTAAGGATATCCTTTGGTTCTGTATCTTGTTTGAAAGGAATGACATGAGTTAGCCATGTATCTTTTACTATGCATGGAAAGTTTTTAAATGATCATAATTTGACAATTATTATGTTACTTCGCATTAAATGTCATACCGGATGGATGCCGAGGTTTTAATAACATTATTGCGTCATTCATCAGAATTCCGATAGTTCAGGTACGTTTAGTACGTACTATACATATGTTTATTATGTCTATAAGGATTTAAAGACCTTTGCATAGTTAAAAAATGCATATGAGTATGCTAATGACAGTGATAACACAAAGGGAAGGAAACCACGAATTCTCATACGGCATGAATATTAGAATATTGAATAGGAACAAAATCTCCGTTTGAAATTTCCATTTCGATAACAAAATGCATTTCATTCAAGGAACGGACGGATTTTTTGACGTACATATTAATGCATTTTCATTGTGCAGGAGTGCATATCGTTTTCCTTTGTCGGTGTATGCAGATGCAGATCGTTTGTTTATATTGTGAAATATTATTTTGTGTATTTTTTATGTATCTGCTGTATTTGTACATCACGTTCTCCAGGAATTTGCCATGTGCCAAGAATCGAATAGTTAGTTGACGAGTGGAAGGATATTCGAGAAAATTCTTTGTGAGTTGTAATTTGAATTAGGCTTTTCAAATTGTTTAAAAAATTGCACAATCAACAAACGAGCTGATGTAAGTTTTATTTGGCGAGTCTATTAAAATCAATTTATTCTATCTTTTCAGTCATCTGTTGTCTCAAAATGGTAATTAAATCTAATAATTGTGATAATTTCTTCCTCAACATCCAGATCATCTTATCACAGCGGAAATCTTCGGGGGTTTTAAGCGGAAGTGATCCTCCTGTGACCTCCATGGAGCGATTTGTATCGGTAAATTCATTACGGATTTGTGTTTAATTTTTTGTCATTTAAAATTTTGAATCAGTACATCATATCATATTGGTTACTACTAAGATCTGACTGACTATGAGTTCTTTTGTATCTGTTCAGGGTGTTGCCACATATTCTACTCCCGCAGGACGGAAACTAATTGACACGGCTAACTTTCCGAATCATTTTGAGACTAAGTTCAACGACTTGATTCCTCATTTTGGAACATTCAAGATAAAGAAAAAGGAGACTCCCCTGCTCATGTATTATTTCAAGATGAAGGTAGCTAGTCAGAGCTTGTATTTTATGTCTAACTGAACATTAATGACTGAAGAAAAGTGTCAATGAAAACTATATTCTTAATTTTCAGTTAGAATGCAAGTCTCAGCGACTTGAATACGCAACCATCGTAATTGGAGATGACTGCGATGAGGAAGCAGATGCCAGAGAAAGTGTTTTTGCCAAAGCTAATGAAATATTATGGAAAAAGTTCAGGGATGAAATATTTAAATTAAAAGCGCTGAGGCGACAGCAGCAAAATAACTCGAAACCTGATAAACTTCCTGTGAGTGAGATTATGATGATGCAACCTTGATGGCGGCGTGCTATTTTTTTGTAATAATAATAATTATTATTGGTTGTTGACCGTTATTGATTAATTAATATTTATAGTAAAAGAGAGGTACACTACATTTACCTAATTTTAACAAGTGACCTAATGTAAATCGCTTTTACACTTTATGGTGAAGCGATATGCGTCGTCTCAGACTTAATATTAGTAGAGTTTACCGGTGAATCTATCAAGTAGCTAATTATCCGGTCCATTGTAGCATTGACCATGCTGTGATTCCATCTGAAATGTTGGAATTAATTTTATGGATTTATTGTAGAGTAGACTACTAACATAATTAAGATTTTTGTACTTTTTGACTTCGAGGTATATAAACGCAGCATTAAAGTTTTCTACTTACTCTACTCCTTGAAACGTCATCATTTCCTGTATTTCAGGAGAAAAGTCGGCATTTGGATGGGCATATTCGTCAAAAATTGGAATTATAGTCTTATTAAGAGTTACTGCGGCCTGAATTTCCTGTAAAGTCATCATACTCATGTGTAAATGCGAGGCAGCATTTTTACTAGTTAACTTCTCAATCACTCATTTTGAATTTTACCTTATGCAAAAAATCAGTGTAATTGGAATCACCAATAGCCCGATCCAGCGTCCCGTTCGAAAGAACTATAACAAAATTAGGAGATTCTTGTATAGCTTCCATAAGTTGTTCATCCCAGTGACCAGCGCCTAGATCTTCGACATCGATGAATGCGGATATGTTTTCTCTCATCATTAGAACCTTGATCAGCATAGCTAAATGTCTTGAGACTGATCGTCGATATGATATGAATACGCTCCATGGACCAGCCAACGGGGATTTTCCTTGTATAAAATCAAGCAAAAGCAACCGATATTACTTTATTCTTGTCGGCAACCTAAATCAGTTTCAAATCTGTAGAGGTTTAATGAGTTCGTAATTTACCATGAGTATGTTCGCCGAAATGTCCGACTGTGCCAGTCCCAGAATCTTGGAAAGTTGATGGTTTGGCATGTACAGCCAAAAAAATTAGGGAAACACTCAACGCAAATGCCCAATGCATTTTAAAAACTAAATGATTAGTAATTCAAAGCTATTTCTCCAAACTAACATCAATGTTTCTATCAAGAAGCCCTACGACGTACTGGAATGAATCTCAGCAAATTTTATACAGACATTCGGCAAATAGAGTTGCAAATTCCATGTAGATTTACCAAATTTTTATTTACAGATCTGTTGTGGTTTGAATATATCATTTCAGACAAAGAGCAAATAATTTGCTCAGAACTATTTTCGGGTTTCTAACCACATCTCTGACTACAGTATGGTCAGTCGAATCCTTTGCCACTCGTAACCTAAATTATGGTATTCCAGCTAAAATAATTTTTATATAGAATATTTTGGCATATACGAATGTTTGTTCAAGTTGCATTTACACTTGTGACATTGAAAGTTTTGCTGTTGATAGATGTTATGTGGTTGTCTAAAGTTCCTAGTTTCGAATTCAATAGTCGATCAATTTATCACAATTAAAAAATTATCGATAGTATTTATTTAAATCTTTTGTTGGCAAAACGGCAATACTTAACATACACAATAACTTATTTATTAACAGTGTTGGAACGGTTTTTATATTCATTAACTGCTTCCTGGACATTCTTGTCATTTAACCAAGATTTCTTGACTTTGAATGTAAGTCCTTTCTTCAATTTTGGGGCTGCTTCCAGAACACTAATAAAATACAAGAGATTTAGAATAGAGAGTTAGAATTTTCAGGGTTTGGAAGTTATTTCATTTTGATTATTTTGTGCCTTGTATCTTACTTTGAAAGAAATCGTGGACAGTTTTTAACTAAAACTGTAATCTGCTTCTTCTCAAGAGCAGGAATAAATGCATTCAAAAACAATGGAGCCTCAGCATTAGCTTCGAAACGACTGACATCCGAGTTTATTAAGGATTCCAAAACCATTCGAACTGCCTTTTCAATGATCCTTTTCGAGAAGTCTGTTGCAGACATTGTGGTTGCCAGCTTCTGCAGCAAATCAGCTTCGAATGCGCCTAAAGAACCAATTTATTAATTAAATCATCCATCATTAAACCATAAAACGAAGGGAATCTAAAGATAAAATCACTCACATCCATATCTTTCCACAACCGCAATTATGAATAAGCACAACTTGTTATCCTGAAGCCACTGTTCACAATTACTTTCAAACGCAGTAAGAATAGGTTCTTGCATATAGTCTCGGATTTCGTCGAATCTTGCAGCTTCAGATTTTTTCCTAAATGAAGAAAAGACAAGCAGTCAAATTAAACGATCAACAATTAAATTTTTATGTACACAAGAATAGTTGTCACTTACGATGTTCTGACAGAATCGCCCTGCTTCAGAATATCAACATCTTTGGGGTGCATAAACTTTGTAGATCGAGGTGCCAAGAGAAATTCCAAAAGTTTTCTAGCGTCTGCATTTTTAACCAAGTCATCCAAAGGTTGCATAAACTCTTTTAGGACAATCTGTGTTCAACAAAAAAAATTAATTACAATGGAAATTGATAAAATAATTAGGTCACGTGTCAGGTAAAATTATTCCAAATTATCCACATTCAAATACCTTGTTTAATGTTTTCGTGTCATCTGTTGATTCAATAAGAGCCATCATAAACATACGACCGTTGTTAGTTTGAAGAAGTGAAACCAGTTTAGCTTTGATGTTCTTCATGATGTGCTTTCTCATCTAAAAAACCCAACCATGGTTAAGTATATAAATCATAACTAAAACTACGACAAACTAGACATCAGAATGAATAAGTACCTGAGCACTGGCGAGCCAAATCGTCCACAATGCTAAATTGCAATTCGTAATACGCCTGCAAAGGGGTATTATGTTGTCCGCTGTCAATTTGATAAATTCGTCAACTTCCATGCCGGTAGATGCTCGGGTTTCGATACAGAAGACCAATATATCTTGAATGATTTCATATTTGATAGTTTTTCTACAAAACAATGACATATCATGATAATCTTAATCCTAACTTGTTAAGTATAATGAACGGCATAATTCACAAAACATCACATACGCGTTAAGAATGGACTGCAAAAACGTTTTGCATTCCTCCACCACATCTTTCTTCGACTTTGCAAAAACTTCAGTCAGCGGTAGGTCGTCGTCAGTAGAAAACGGCATATTACCCAACATCAATTTGCTCAGAATGCTTCTTTTAACTGCAGCATTTCCATGTACATACGCTGAATTCAGAACTGCTGCTGATTTGAAATTCTGCATCAACGGACGAAGACCCTTTCCATTGCTCATACAAGCCTCCACGAACTGATAAAGAGTTTGCGCATTTCCGGTTTGAATGAGTTTAGCCGCAAGTCTGTAGCCATTGCCTTTGACAAGCAACAGTTTTGAATCTTTATTGCTGTAAATTAATTAAAATGTAAATAAATTAATATAACATGTTTAAATAGCATAACATATCATTTTTCTGTAACTTACTCAAAGCCACTTAAAACATGCATAAGCCGTTTTTTATCCTTTCGGTCCAGTAAAGATGCAATAACCTTGCCCATTCCTTTCATCCGGGATAGCTGAAATACGATAAAACATTAAATTATGATGATTTGATATTGATACTGTACACTAAAGGCACTACTCATTACTGATAATACTTACCTCTGGAATTTGATCCTTCACCAATTCGTAGGTCGACTTGAGGAGTAACTGCTTCTCATCCTTGTCAACCTTCTTATCAGTGTATAGCTGATAATTTGCTTTAGCTTCAGTAACAATCGACGTTAATTGCTGTTTCTGCTTGTTACTTCGCTGGTTGTTACTTCCGGTTGTTTTTTTATCCCGACCACCTGCCTTCTTTGCATCCTGCTGAGACTTGGGTGATTTCGATTTCCAGTCTATCCAAGTCGAAATATGAGGTTAAGTTGACTGATAATTTGGTTTCATTTTACTATTAATTTTTAAGTAATGGTCTCACCTGCTTTCTGTTGACCCCCTTTTTTTGATTCATCCCTGTGCTTCTTGGTGGGTACTGAACCATCTGTAAATAAAAAAATAAAGACATCGGTTATCACTTTAGTTTGTTTGAAACGGAGAAACCAAACAATTTGCACTTGCTCCCAACTTACCTTCGGCATTGTTGTTGATTTTCCTCTTCTGGTTTAGATTCATGGTGCCGTTTTCTGTGACCTTTCAGTGTCGACAGTTAACTGTAAAACTTGGAGTTTCAAACACAAGTATTTTATTTGCCAGTTTAGAATACACTAAAATAACAAAAAGAAATACTCTACAAACGCATTGGTCAATACGCTCACTGACTCACACCACATGCATTTGCTCAAGCATGCTTGTTTTCATAAGGGAAATGTATGCAACGCGCTGTAGATCAGATTTAGACGGGGCACAATGCAACTATTACAACAGCAGAAATTACCTATCAACTTTCCCAATAAATTGCGAATTCATATATTTTGAGAGCGTCACAGAAATGCTAAAAATGCTTTATAAAAAGACGTTAGATTGATATGGATTTTCTAGAGATTCTATAATCTATATCTAATATTACATCTCACAGCAATCCATGCTCACCTTGTAATTCTTTTAAAATGATAAATAATGACTAGGGTTTTATTCGTTTGACGTAAAAGCTTTTTTGTTTGTTTAGTTTACTCCTTCCAAGCTTGTAGTCGAACGTAACTAGTTATCGGTGGAATCATTGTCATATTATGAATTCCATTTCATAGCATTGTTAGATCATCGAACAAACATGTCGGATCGAAGTGACTTGCTAATACAAATTATAAAGATAGTGTGGAAGCCACAAGCAAGCAGAGTATGCAATGTTGCAGTCATCAATGTGATATTACAGGCTAACAATGAATTCGGTTAAGCTTCGACAGTTGGTATTAACAATGCGGCAGTCGTGCTGTTAAGCGGAAAAGAAAACAATGATATTTGCAAACCGGGGGGTTATTCCCAAGCCAGATGGAACTATGTTATATGATAATGAAAAACGCAAACTATCACATTGCATATAGCTGAACCATCAAAATGTTCCATTCATGTCATAGCTTCAGGATGGAAACGACGAAGTCTACGTTCCCACGGACCAACAAACGGTAGTGCAAACAACTTTTTACATACATAAAAATCACACCAATTATTTCTGCTGGTTAGTCGACGCTCATGCCATTATTATTCCAATTAGATACACGAACTATGATATTCGTATTGTATACATTTATGCAATGCTGGTTTTATTACTCGTCTGTATATTCGTTTCCAAGAATTAAGTTCTGGATCTGCCTGGTTTCATTAAGTAAACAATGTTAAAGCTCTGGACTCTGAAATACATTTGAGTGGAGTATACTTAGTAAACAATACTTCTTCGTTTCATGATATTACATCGTGTACTAAAGGTGCAGACGAGTAATACAGAATGTGTTCTTTATAATACAATTACAAGGTTTATCAATAAAGAGATGAGTCTGCAGCTTTCTTGCTTGTCTACAAGAAACGATAATGTCGTGTCAAGGCGAAACAATCGCCTTGTAAACTCCACGAGCTAGTAACGTTTCGTTTCGCACTTGTTGTAATATTTACATCAAATTGACAATAAATCGAATTTTAAGTACTTAGCAAGTCGGTGCAAGCCAACAGCTTCATTTGTGCACAGAAAAATAGTATGCATAATTCCAGGGTTTAAAAAGAAGGTTTCATTGACGGTGTCACATAAAGGATTACTCATACTTGTATTGTATTTCATATCTGAATGATATCAGATTAGTTAGGAATAGTGTAAATAAACATTTTGTTTTTGTGGTTCCATCAGAGGAAGTGAACCGCATCCAAACATTCCCAGTTCGTGGAAATTGATAATAAACATTCACGAAGAATATCTTGGTCAAACAATGCTGTTAGTAGCATTCGTGATTTTGTTTGGTGTCTAGGGATTGTATATATACGTACTACAATGAGCTACGTGTTTAGTTATCATATCACTTTTCCAGAACTAACACAAAATGGGGGAAGTTCCACAAGATCTTATGATAGGTTTTAATTTACCCATAGACAATACAACGTTAGATTTCAACTACACCGATACACTTTCTTCAGACAAGCTAAGTAATACTTCTTCATCAGAATCTGACCTAACAAAAGAAAGGCTACAGGATTCAATATATTTGACACTATACTCCGCAACATGTATCGCGGCGTTGTTTGGAAATTCCATCGTGTGCAAAGTTGTTTTCTGCAAATCGCACATGCGAACCTTTACAAATTTGCTCTTGGCAAATATGGCAATTTCAGATATCCTCTGCGCTCTCATGTTTCCGTTAGGATTGCTAGTTTGCTGGGACAATACCATGTTGCAAACTGGACATTATATGTGCATAGTGGCCAAAGTAATCCAGTTACTCTCATTCCAAGTGTCATCAATTACTATGATGGTGGTGGCGGTGGATAGATTTTTATTAGTACATTATCCCATTCTCCGGGCTCATCGTGTTGTTCCAGTAATTGCCCTTATGGTGGCTGTTTGGATTATCGCGTTTGGAGTAATTGTTGGAACATCTCCACAACTCGCATTTCATCGCTACTTCACGCCGGAAATGTCGTATATCAAATGCGAAATTGCGGTTGTCTTCACATTCACAGTACTTTCGCCAACTGCTAAGAGAATTGGGTTGATAATTGCAAATTTGGCTCATTTCTGGATTCCATTGTTTGTTATTTTAGTTTGTTATGCAAGCATTTCGTGGAAAGGTACTGCTTCTTTTGACTTCTCTTTACCTACAAAGCGTAGCATGCAAGTTGACAGAATTTCATTTCCCCGTTCTATTTTCATTTTCAGTTCTGAATAGAAATGTCGGAAACATGACTGTCACTCAACAAGATACTCTAATACGTGCAAAATGGAAAACCATCAAAATGCTAATCGCAGCCGTATCGGTATTTTTTCTTTGTTGGTTTCCATTTTTCATTCTCAACATGATGGACTACTTCATTGGGAATCTGAAACGGGAAAGGCCTTGTAATAAATCTGGAGCTTTCTTCTTAACGATTTGGATCGCTTTTACGAGGTACAAAAAAGCATGCCCTGTGTATAGTGTGCCAATCATCGCAGTTATATCGATTTCAATAAAAAATTATTTTACTAATTTTCCATTTCACACAGTTGCTGCTGGAGCCCATTCGTCTACTGGATATACAGTGAAGACTTCCGGGAAGGCTTGAGAGTATTTGGAGACTTTGCTTGTTTCAAATATATTTCTAAAAATGGTGATGATGGAAAAGATGGAGAATCTAGTGGTCGAAGAACTAGAACGAGGACTATGAGCAGCCGCATTGTGGACGCATAATGAACGGGTCCTTGTTGTGGTACGGATTGGAACTCTACAAGAAATTTTGAGCAGGGGCCTGTGACTGGGATGGAATAGAAACCTTAATTTTTAAAGTGTTGCATATTCTCAATCAATTCCCTAACTCAGAACAAGAAAGATGTGAAAAATTCACAACTTGAAATTGAAGGCGCTTTAAAACTGATATCAAATTTGTGATTTGGCATGGAGGAATGACTATATTATAGTCATTTGTATACAAATAGTCGCTTGCGTTCGAGATGGACAGCGGACTCCGTAAGTCCATTCATGGAAGTCATGTTTAATTGCCGAGTCTTGAGTTGGACATTTTCTCTCGGTCGCGTGGTATTGTGTATTATAAAATTATATACAAAACCTGAAGGATTGAAATTATTGATCCTAGTAGAAGTATGTATAGTCTACCACAAGCACCAACATTAAACAGTGGAGAACGAATAAAATAAGTGAGATAGTACGAACGCATGTACAGTTTTATTGTGTTACCAACAAAAATCAGTTTTGATTATATTGTATATTATGGCATATTTTAAAATAGCATGATATAGAAATTCACTTTCAAAATCATTAGAAAATCAAGAATTGATGCTCAACATCTTGTCAGTACATTTCCCATTGCATTTTCAGCTTCATTTTATTGAGGAAGATGGAGATCAGCAAAGGCTACGGGATGCGCTATGAATTCATCTTGAAAGGCTGCTGTCTTCAAAAACTCATCTTTGTTCCTTCAAAATCACCAATTACTATATTGTTAGTAAATATTGCCACTCCCAAGCTACGTCAATGTAGGACTTGAAATTTTCTTACAAGTTTATAAACGCAAGAGTCTTCTCCTTCAAAAACGGGGCATTGTGAGTATCAGCTAGGACCAACACCGTTGCAGCATCGCCAATATTGAGCCTTTTCACCATCGCGTATTCACAATCCTGTTTCAACCCAGCCAAGTCGTACTTATCCGCAATTTGGAGGAGCTCTGGAGCTAGCGTACTTATAAAATCTGTTTGTCCAGTGTACAAGTGCTCCAACATTCCCTTCACAACGTCTTCATCAAAATCGGCGATTTGCACAACGTTGCTCTCCTTCTCCTTCATATCCACAGTAAGCATCCTATCAAAAACAGGGCTCCTGGCTGTTCCAAAGAATATGACATAAAACGAAGTTCATTTCATAGCGGCAGAATACTTTTAGCATGAAAATAATGAAAAACAAACCTTTGAGAATAAAGGTATGCGCCTTGAAAGTAGTTTTGCTCGTCGAGATGATAACATCCGTCCCATTGGACTCGTTGAACATCTTTCCAAAGTCCTTTGCGAATCTGCTCTTGAACTCTTCATTTCTTTTCTCATCTGAGGGAATGCAATAGCTCATTCCAACACTAACTTTCTTCTCCATTTCGTCGACGATAATGACAGAGCATTGAATCTTTATCGTATTATTCTCAATTAAAGGCCGAGCTGGGTCAGTGAGGGCTGATGACAGAATGAAAGTATCGAATCCATGGATGTACATTCCTTTTTTCCCGAATTCCCTACATAACTCTGATAAGAATATCCAAAGTTAGCATAATATGAGTAAAGTGTGACGGACTAAATGGTTTAAAAAGGAAACAACAACCATACCCACCATTTTGATGCACTGGTCGATCATTCGCGTCGAGAATAGATATTTTGAAAAGCGTCTTCAAGGGTTCCTTCACACGTTCTTTTAATGTTAAATAAACCGAACAGTACTCGTCTCCTTTAAGCCTTCTCTTTGGACAGATACTTAGCATCCTGAAACAAATTAAAGCGCACTCATCTCATGAAGCCAGAACGACAATGTAATCATCAATTTACCAGCCGTGGTTGCTTTTGGTGCCACCGTGGAATACTGGGGATTCTATGACAGGACAAGCAGCCGAGGTTGAACAGTTTCTATGAGTCCACAGAAAGGAGAATGGATCCACCTTAAAAACCAATATTAACCAAGTTAATATTATACAATTTTATATTTGAAGTAGTGTCTTTCACGAACATTTGTTTCCCCCACTAAGGAGACACTTTCCGGACCATAGCCCAAACATCTTCGCTTGGTAGGAGTCTGAGACATATTTTTCCAATTCAAAAGGGCGATGAAATTTATATTAATACACTGTCAATTCAATTTTGTAGCTCAATTCAGATAAATCTGACCAAATTAAAAAAAATTGTTAGGAAATCTAGAAAGCAAATTTTGCAAGGTGCATATTCTCCGAATATGTTTTTATGCAAAACTTCCTGTTTATGCTTATTCCAGAATTCGTTAGGAATTCCTAATTGTAATATGCTAAACAATGAGTTTCGATGGGAAACAAACATGTTATTTCGTCAGTATGTCTGATCAGGTTGGGATGCAGTGTCAGATAATTTTAATTCCGCGTTATTCTTTCTTTTGGGTAGGAAACAACGCGTGGTCAGTCATCTATATGCTTACTGGTCGTAATACTTTCGTCATCTAAGGTGGTGCATTAATTAAGGATTTTTACAATATCATAAAGAACAAACAACGCCATCGCCCATTCAAGACCTCTGAAGTTTCCAATCCGCCCTGAAAGAATCCCATAAATGCCTAACTCGTACATGATAATGAGTTTTAAATAGCCATTCACAAGTTTTCCAAAATGGAATGCACGCCACTCAGTACTGATGGTATATGTCCTGCAACTCTTAAAGAATATGCTGGAAAGGAACAGGAGAGATTGGACAAAAACAACGACTAGTGCTTTTGAGGGCGATCACAAAATTATTATGTAACCTGCAATGCTGAAGGGAGGTGTTAATGAAGAAATCTACCAATTTTATGATGGAGCTACTCTTTTTGCTCTTAATAAAAAAAGACCGGTGGGATTGCGGACCTATAGCAGTAGGAATACCTTTAGAAGATGACATGCAAAAGTATCCATGTCATAGCCGTTTCGAGAAACAATTGGAGACTTGTTCAGACCCGCAACAGCTTGGTTTTGCGCGAGCGACACGCGGAGGATGTGAACTGCTATACACGCTAGGCGAGAACCTATATGGACGACAACGCCACATCATAACAAAGTGCTTTTAAAAATTGACTTGAAGAATGCCTTCAACATGTGGAGAGGGACGTAATGCTGTCTGCAATTAAAGATAAAACGCCTGATTATTCCTTTTATGTGGCAGTGCTACTCCATGCATTCTTATTTATTTTTTGGAAATGAGACTAATTATGAGGCGATAGTTTGGTGCGCAGCAAGGAGAGTCGCAACCAGGAACCCCTTTTGCTTATCAGTTTTTAACTATCATTCATAAATTGAATTTCGCTATCCATCAGAATTAAACCTATTGGTACTTGGACGATGGTACGGCTAGCTTGGAGAGCCCTTCAACGGTGTTGGAGGATTTTCAAAACAAATTGAGAAATGTAAAGAGCCTAGGCCTTGAAGTGCAATCCATGCAAAATGTGAGCTCTACTTGCTGTTCAATCAGTAAGACCAAAGCATCTTACATACAATTTGAAAGAAATTTCACGCTGGAATAAAAACTATAAACAGACGGGTTATCACTGCTTTGGGCTCAGCCAATTACTGAAGGATGCAGAGAGAGAGTTTTGAACGAGAAGTTAGAAGGAATTACGAACTTATTATTTGATCGACTAGAAGGAGCTAAAATATCATACAGCCACTTTGCTCTAAAAGACTGTTTGTGCTATTACCAAACTGATTTATCTAGATGCGGAACTTGTCCGCGCCTGAAGACTCCTGGGACATGATTTCCTTTTTTTGACGAAGCCTTATACGGAAGACCATTACCAGATAATACAAATCACACAACCTTGAATGAAAGTAAATGGATTCTAGCTTCATTTACCCTACTCGTCATGGTGGTCTTGGAGAATTAGACGAATGAATGACCTTTGTCTCCAGCTTTTTTAATTCTTCCATAAATGGAATATTTGGCCTCAATCTGCAGCAATTTTACCAATAACAAAGCAGACTTGGTTAATAATATCCCATTATCAAGAAGCTCTCCGATGGTTAGGATTTCAAACTGTGGCGCTGAGACTCAAAGTTCCTGAGCCAAATTAGCATCATCTCAAAAGAACTGGGACACTATCACATCGAAAGAATATATGCATCCTAAGCCACTCGATCAGAATCTGAACATAGTCGGTTATAAAGCATCATGTGTAAAAGAATCCGAGCGCTTGGCTGTCAGCCCTTCGGCTTCACGTAATATTGGCTATATTACTCAACAAATAACGAATTTCAGAATTTCAGTAGGCACTGCGACTAGACTGCGCAGTTTGTACTCACAGCATTTGCCCATGTGGACAACACGTTGACGATATACTGGAAATAAATGGATTAAGTTGTAGCAATGAGCGCAGGGTGATGTTCCGCGGTCAGCGTCCTCATTAAATGATATAATCAAACGCGCTATTTGCATCAGTAGGAATCCCGTGGCTATTCTCGAACGCAGCACAGGGGAATCTGATCCCGTGATGAGCGGTATGCGGCCTTGAATGGAATGACTTTGGTACCGTGGGAAAATGGCCCGAAACTTCTTGTATGCGGCATAGCGACTTGCACCGACACTGCTCCTAGCACCATCTGTCATATTGCGTGCAATGACGCTCCAGTTACGTCCGGGTCTGCAGCTGAAAACGCGAGCTACATTGAAACGGAAGAAATACAGTACCATATCGACCAAAAACTATTTTTTTCGTTCGCATTTGCGCGTGAAACATTTGACCTTGGTGCGAGGAAGCAAGAGTCATTGTGGAAACATTGGGACGAAACTGCCATTTCAAACATGAAATGGAGAGTCCAAAGCGAAACCATAACGCTGACGCAAAGTATCAGTATCGCAATCCAAACGAGGAAACGCTGCTAGTATTATGGGAACAGCTACCTCATGCGCATCAGCCCATGGAGGAAGTGTTCCTACTTAATGATTTATATTTGTTAACCATTGTTAAAAGTATTTTCAAGTTCTTAGTGTTAATAAAATTCGTTAGCGGTTTTCAAAATTAAGGAAATTAAGAATTATATTGCTTATGGCTATTATAAAAGAGTCCAGTCAAAGAAGAAAACGAGGGCTATGAGGAGTAGCCGCATTGCGTACGCATATTGAAAGCGTGGCAACGCCAGTTTTGCCAGTGCAATAATATTTAGACCATCAGGGAAAACATGTAAAAATCAGAAACGTGAATTGATCTGAACCAACCATATTTCAACTTTACCAAAATTCTGAAAGAGATCTTCATTTCAGAATACATCAAGATGAGTACTGTCAGCGAATCAAGCGAGACGCTTAAAGAAACTGAGGTTTCTTATAATAATTATAATTAATTTAAATTGCAAGTTTTTCAATTGCATTATAAATACTGAAGAAATTTTAAAATTTTAAGGAGCCAAGTCTTCTAATGAAAGTTCAGACAACTGGGAAAGACTGGGATAATGCGCCAAACGAGCTAACTCAGCTGAGGGCTCTCCTTCTAAAAACTGGCTATGAGGTCACCTGGTCCCCCAAAAAGTTTGCCATCAACCTACTCACCGCCAACAAAATCAGGGGCATGGTTCTGAAACGGATACTGATGAAGGCGTATCCATTTGATTTATTTTGGGCTACCGAGACATTGGATGAAACGCTCCACAAATGTTTGATAGTATGCCAACAATTGGGACTGGAAGTAGATCGGCCAATAATTTGGGGTCAATGCTCAATGGACGCAAGCTTTCGGTTTTGGTGTCGATTGTTGAAGATGGTTCCCAGAATTAGTAAAGCAAGAAAGGAAGAGGATTTCGTTCATGAAGCAAAGTCAAAAGTGATTTCATCCCTCATCTCCTTTCGTGGTACGGATTGGGACAGAGCCATTGCTCGAAATTTTGAGCAGGGGCTTGGAAGGAATAGAAACCATGATTTTTTGAAGCGTTGCATCTCCTCAAACAGTTTCCTGGCACAGAACCAAAAGCCAAAACAAAAACGAGGGGTTTATAATCGTCATGATTATGATGAAGGGGATATTACCGACTGGAGAAGTTCCCTGAAGCACATTCTAGATCCGGAAAGTGATGAAGGGAAAGCGTCTACTACCACCTCGCTCGCGAATGAACTGAAGCAAGAGAGCCAGGCTATGATAGAAGCGCTGAGAGACGTTGAAAAATATTATGTGGAAAACTCACGACTGGAAATTGAAGACGCCTTTAAACTAGGATATCAGGTTTGTGATTTGGCAGAGGAGTTTGAAACATACATGACTACAAATAACCGTGGGGCGTTTAGAGACGTGGACTCGCTAACCAACCACACTGACAAGGTCATCAAGTCGATGAGCAAGCTCGCGACAGTGTATGGAGATTTTTATGCTGAGTTTCGAAAGTACTTTGAGTTAAAGTGGGGCGACTAGAGATTGCAATTATAAAATTTGCTCTACCGTTAAAAAATAGTATATATTTTATTTATAGTAAAATCTAATACAACATAAAATGAAAAATAGTTTTTAGTGCATGACGCAACCTTATATAAATGCTGAATAAATACAGTTTCCTGATATTTTAAATCCATTGTTTATTTCAAATTCATAAATTTTTATTTAGGCGAAAAAAACTTAAACAATGAAAAATTGTCGTGCCTGATAAAATTAGCATAATATATTGACATCATTTTACAAACGAACTGGAGTTATACATGCCAGCACTGACAATGCTTCCTAATAGTAATTCATAATAGTAGCCAAGTTGGTCACTGCATAATGGAGTCAGCAGTTTTGTCTTTATTTACCTTCATACACTCAAATACAACAGCGGAAATTATTAGGCATCTTTAGTTAGTCATGCGTTCGTCATCAAACGTATGTTTTGTTCTATAAATACAGAACAATCAAGAAATTATTAACAAAAGGAGGAAGACTACTCCTGAGTCATCAAATTGCATAATGTTTGTTTAGTTGATTCACGTTTAAGGTTAGCCATAGACCGTGACTGATTTACCTAGATAGCGAATGAATCAATATATTTTCCGTTCTAAGCTGCTGTAATGTTTGAACTTGTCCATGTGAGCATTTAGGAAATGTACACAGACAAAGAATTCTTCCGACTAGACGGATCTAAAGAACAGCGTCCTTGTCGAAACTATTAATTTACTGTAGCACTGCCGTCCATTGTACTATTTCTTTACTTTTTAACCACCTATTCGTAGTAATTACTAAATACGAAAAGAAAGAAAGGGTTTACGTTTGCTTTCCGTTTTCATTGGTTTTATTTTGATAGAGGTAATTTCCGTTGTGAAACTCGATACAAAACCAATAATAATTAATAAAAATAATTACAAACGAAATTATCTTATTGTAATATTAAGTAAATTTAATTGTTAAATGCTAATTGGATTTAATGCGTAATATTTTTCTCAAGATGTTTATATATTGGTTGCTTATTATACGCACGTGATATTGCCAATCTTGTAATCTTAAATAATTATTTCACTCATCAAATTTTACTAAACTACAGCAAACTAAATGATTTTCGCAAGTAATGAGCAAGAACAATAAATTCGGCAGGATAAACTGAACATAATGAGAGGAAACGTTTTCATATCGTTTATACTCTAAAATATTAAAACATGCCAACTAGTAAAAAAAACTTCTAGTGGGCTGATTGCCTAAACCGCATATATTAAAACAACAGTACAGAATAATGTGAAAAAAGAAAATTTGGTTCACGAAAGCTTTGTAACATGCTGCTGGAGAATGAAAATTACAAGAGTAGTTCCTTTTCGAGTCAGATTTTCAGTTTATGTCAATAAGAAAAAAATGTAGCCCAAATACGTAAAAATATTACCACTCATAAACTTTGAAATCCAGAATCATGATCATGACGTTTTAAATTGCGTGTCTGCGGTCAGTGGTCGGGCAATTGAACAGGTTAAATTTTTATAGGCATTTCTTACTATAAAAAATTTCCCACAGGACAACGTCATGCAAATATTCAACTTTGAAAAAGAATCTTATTTCTCCATGCAATATTTTCAGTGTACGATCTCAACAGTTTCTGTGATGATGTGGTAAATAAAATCGTTTATTTTCTGATTTTAAGCTCGACGAACTGATATTAAATGCGTTGTAGCCGATAGCAAAGACGTCTATAGATTGGTTTTATGATGAGTATAAAATATTATGCAAAAATGTTTCCTCATTAAAACCAAATTACACAACATCTTAAATTCCACTTAACCTTTCCATTTTCTACAGTTTTACAGCTGTGTAACGAGTACGTTAAGGGAAGCTAGTAGCTAACTACTTAGCTGTCTTTATTTTTAAACTACCCTGGATTAAAGGTCAATGCCAGTAATTAACAAAGTACTCCCAAATTACACACTGGAGTGAGCTCCTATTACGAGATAATAATTATTACACCAGGAATAAAAGAAAGGAGTCCCCTCCTCTGTTTTAAATGTCTTTGTTAGCATCTCCTCAGGGGTAATTCCATTTGGAATAGCCCAAATACAGTGATTAATGGGAAGAGCTGCACAACTCATCGTCATCATATTATTTCCTACAACTTAAGCCAGAGGCTACTTTTATGCGTCCTCATTTGTTGACTCAACAATGTTGTCTTATTGACATAAAGTATCATTATAATATTACTTCGTACCCAACTACTTAACTGGGAGACAATACGTCAAAGAGTTTTGAAGAAATGGTGATACTTTATTATGATGTAGGAGGTAGCACCACACTTTGCAAGTAGCAGTCCAACCTTGAGGCAACTACATTACTACACAGCATCTCGTAGTTTGTGAAATCTCTAGCGCATTGTTAGTCTTTGTCAGGAGGAGATCCATTGCTACAATAGGTGAGTATATACGCATATCACACGACGATTCCTTTACTCTCTGCAATCTACAAGTCTGGTCAGTTTCCTCTCCGTCATGAGCCTGAGCACATCCTAGATTAAAGCTTAACATTATTATTAAGCAAGCGAGAAGGACAGACACAATCGCCAAGAACAAGAAAAGAAGAGTCATTTAGAGTGCAGCGCGTGCAGCCAAGATCTAAACCTACCAGCTAGTTTACTACAGGTAAGTACGGAATCACTTAATTTTTTTTACATTTTGGGATATTCCTATTAAATGAATCATAGTCTTCTTTAAGCTAAGCAAGTTTGGGCTTTGTTGGCTCCGCTGTCATAACTAAGCATACCTGAGTCGACTAGGAAAATTGCAGTAATTACGTCAGTCTTTTTTGTGCTGATTGTTTTTTGCTCAAAACAAAACTCAGAGTAAGGGCAGTGCTTAGCCATTTCAGTTCCAGATTTGAGAAAGAGTAGTCACTACAAAATTAGCAGTGAATCTTGAATATTTTTTTTCAAAAATATTTTGTTCCGTGTTTTCGTTCAAAATCTTGTTACACTCAAAGAAAGCGGCCCGCTACTCAGTTTTGACATAAACAGTTAAAAACCGAAGGTATGTGAGCCGAACAACATAACAAGACATTCTTACCTTTTCAACACAGTTCAGTAGCCCTGTATACATTATATATTTGAACCCTAATACACTTGAATGTGTTTGCCCATCCCTTAAAATGTATCCTTGGAATAGTGTGATTTCCCTTATTTCATCTCCATTATAAAAGCATTACTGAGAAAGCTACCCTTTAAATTTGGCCTTAAAACTAATAATGTATCCTGTTTATTTTTAGAATCCGAACTATAATGGGAGTCGAAATGGCAGCAGAATACTCAACCATTGATGGGGTGATAGGCCTGATCGTTCTTATGGCTTACCTGGTCATCGTAACCTTGGGCTGTATGTTCAGCTCTACAGCCCTCATCTATAGTGAGTGGATGGGAGGAAAAATGCGGTACCCGTTGCTCAGCTTCATCTCCGTCATGCTGCATCCGTTGCTTACGCTGTGGGGAAATGAGAAATTTGTTTGACATTGGAAATCCATCAAAACAAATTCTTGTTATCTGATCAGTCAAAGGATATTATAAGGATTTGTTGTATGATATGTATAAACTGTTAACTGTAATTTCTACTCTCAACGTATTTCTGATAGAATACCGATAATTTGTAGAAATTAATAAGGATTCCTTAATATATGATATGCTTACACAAATGCATTTAGTTGTAATTGTTGGTAATGTCAAAGCGCACATTTGTTTTGTTTGTGCAGCCATCAACAGGTTGATGATGTGATGATTCAATAGCCAATAAGTTTGATGGCTTAACTTAAACTGTTTTTTTACGCGTACAAAACTACGTCATTTGTATTGTATTTTACCAAGAAAAAATAACAATGTTGAAATATATAGGACGATTTAAAGAATAAAATGAGAGCGTAAGTAGCGTTAGCGTTTTTTAATAATATAATCACGCACGGTATTACGTTATATATTATACTAAACTATATGCATAATATACATACACCTCAAATCGAGATAATGTAATTGTCAGCTGTAACACGATTTATGGAGTTTAGCGTCTGCTTCGTTATAGCGTCATAAAATGTTTCGACATTTTCAAAAAACGAAATTTATATGCATAAACCTCGCTATTGAGAAATGAGTCTTATGATGAGTAAAAATGTGTTCATACTTGTGTGAACATGGAGCATCATCGTCTACGATAGTAAAGTGTAAATGTTAAATATCAACATAGAGTACTTTATATGGCATGCCGAATCCGTGTAGCGTCTCTCTCTCGCATTCACTTTCATTAGGCAGAGTGAAATGAGAAGTGGCTTGGTTAAACCTCTATTCGAATTAAGTAACTTCAACTGCGTCTTATCTTCATTGCTGATGGCAAAGACCGTGGCACCATTTTTCGTGAGAGGGAATTCAACGCTCGTTCGTAAAAGCAAATTTACTGTCAATTATCGGACTTCACAAGTTCACTTTCAGATGCTTCCCCCAGTCAGTCATACCGATATGAAATCATTTGTTATACACACCTTAAATTAGCTACGCTGGCCTACCGTTCGTATCTGATTGCGTAAAAATAATCTTAGCGTAGCATACAGGATGTTACTGCGAATAAAATTAGAAAAGTGCTCAATAGAGCTGTGTGTCATCAGAGCATATCCGTATCCACTTTGTACTTTATATCCGTATCTCAAGAAAATTACTTCCATCTGCATTTACATTTTGTACCATCGACATCCTTATGTAGTAATATATTAATGCGAATAAAGGCACCTATTTTTGATACATATTTGGAGTTGGAACCCATGCGTAAAAACCAGCGCAGTACAGAAGCAGGTTTTGATAAATATGTTTTTCATTCTTCCAATGGAATTACCGTCATTAAATTAAGTCAGCATTGGTATTACCGCTTGCTGTCGATCTATAAAAAATATCTGAAACTAAACTAAAAACAAAAACTCGCTCACGGCTTCTTTGTAAACACCAGCCAAAATCGGGGAATCCCTCACATCATCCGTTTGATAAACCCCAAGTTTTTAAACTGCATCTCACCAATATATACCCTCGCTAACCGGCTTGTGTGACACTTCCCATTCTCTACACACGCCACATTGACAATTAATGTTTAACCTTAACCGTACTCGAACAACAAATCATGCTGATGATGCGTTTATTAATTTACGTTGTAAGAGCCATCGCAAAAATAATCTTGCAATCATTGGTAAACAACAACTCCTTCGCTAAAGGGTAACCTTCTCCACTTGGCAATACCAAGAATACCGGTTTGGACATTTGATATACACTAAATCCAGATCAAGCTATACATATTAACTTGTAAAATAGCTATACTCCCGATGACCACGATCATGCTGAATAGAGGTAATAAATAACTATGTTCTATAGTAGCTACGTCAGCCAACTAAGAAAATGACAAGTGACATCATATAGAAAATTATCAGCTTCTAGCACGTAATGAAGGCTAAATATAAAAAAATCGTGCCATAAAATCCCTATACTGAGCCCAAATCCCGGTATATGTATGTAGCTTAAGATAGTACGTGATTATTTCTGGGAAATAATTCATAAGCTTGTAAAGTTCCTGACAGCATTCGTCAACCGAACCACTTCCGATCTTTTTCTTTGGTAGCGTACATGCAGTTTGAGTGATCTGCTTGCACTTTTTAGGCGTAATTACAGTGTGTACCATACTGAAACAAAAAGCGGTGGTATGCAAATCAGCTCATTATGCAAAAATGTACAAAACACTTTTTTTTTCATCACACCTACACAATGCACGGATATGGAACTTCGCATCATGCGATGGACTCTATATGACATTTCATAAATGGGACTGACCACTCCAACAAAAAGAAACTATATTACTTCCGAAGGTCTAGTGGGTTATGTGGAACTTCAAGGAAACACTACACCAAAGTTGCTCTTGAGTGAGATATGTTTTCAGCCGAGCGAAGTCACGTAGGCAAACGTTCTTTGTGCAAATAAAAATACAAAGTATGAAACCAAACCATTATGTACCCCCAATCAACGTACGGAATTCCTATTCTTTCTTCCGGTTTCTGATAAAAAAGAGCTTAGTATTAAATTAATCCAATACAAATCAACAAGGCCAACATTTTTTGTTTCCAATGTCAGCCCACTGTTTGAGCTTGTGACAGGAAGGTTTATAAGTCAGAAAAAAGAAATAATGCACGTGTGTGGCGCTTGGAATGGAATATGATATCCGCCAAAACATCTGATAACTTCTTGCCGTTCCGGATGAGCGGCTTGGTTTTCAGCTAATAACTACACACTTTTGTCTTGTAAACAATGATAATTATGAATCAAACAAACCTACCTTTATGAATTATGATAAACCACATTGCAGGTATGAATCAGGAAGAGGTATGCGTGTGTGGGCTTTTGTTTAACTATTTGTAGTTTTTGGAAAATCTTTATTACTTCACGCGATAGACTTAAATTTAATGCAAGCATATTAGAGGAAAACGGGATATTAATTTTCTTGGCAGTTGAGTGGAATCATCGCCATAATCCGCTCATACAAATTAACGCACCGTGAAATACAGAAATTATGTCGTATCCTCTTTCATGCATTTTAATGTGGAACTTGTAATTATTCCATCTGATAATTAATTATACACCAAAATGGTTATTAAAAATCCATTTCATCTTTACTTTGTGTTGGAGCTGTCTAAACAAGGGTATCCAGCATAATATTTTAGTTTAGTCATACATATTTATGAACTCTATGATTGCGAATTAAGTATAAGGTTGAAACTGAAGGTTCAAATACGTCTTCTGATTTTAATCGCATAATATTTAAACGGTTGATTTTCACGCCGAAATGAAACCAGTGAAAATTAATAAAAAGCTAATCTAATTCCTTTGTTCTTATAACAAGTCATTTGCATTTAATAATCATGATAAAAATGCCTCGGCCACCAATTTCTAGACATGCAAATGGGACAAGCTCTAAATAGAAAATCATTGAACAAATTATATAGCTCGAGCAAGGCATGCATGTTGACAATAGGTAAATCAGATTAGAGTAAAACAATCCGCAACTGCACTACTGTGATTCCTATTGACACGATTTTTTTTCAGTCGCTCATGATTTCTACATTCCTGTATGAAGATCTCATTGACAAAGTTAACAGCCCATAAATTCAACGTAGCTGATAAAACTCAGAAAAAAATTTTGTTTTATGATATTTTCAAGTACGCCATAATTATTGTCAAAATGAAGTTTAATTGGTTATGTTATTCCTCTCATTTTGGAATCACATTCGTTATGTTATATGGCTATTTCAATGCTATCATTTATTTAAAGAAAAGAACTCAAGCGCGTTAGATACAGCTAGTAAATTATTAAATGAAAAAAAAAAATTGGATGGGTTAGATTGCTTAAGGAACGAGGCAGACAGGAAACGATGCTATTAAAGTAGCTATCAGATTAAAAGAGATCACTTGACTTGACGCATGTGTAGCCGGTGACGTAAATAAATAATTTTAGTATTATTAAGACATTAAGTACGCAGTAAGCCGCTTTATCAACTACCTTTGTCGCTAAAAATGGACGTGAGCGCTAATACTAAAAGAGTACTTTGTCTTCAAAATTTTGTGATGCATGAGATGAGCGGAAATAGATAACATAGGTAAATGCACAATGTACTTCAGCGTGCAGAGCATTTTGAAGATTTTTTTAGCTCGTTGTGGAATGGAAACGAGGGACAAATTAACATATTCTTGTAGAACAGCATTTATATGCCACGAGTACAGATTTTAGAGGTAGGAAATTCTGTTTACAACAATTTTTTGTGACTTATTATTTAAAATACGGCGTTGGGGATTATCAGAGAATGAAATGAGCTCATTACAACATCACTCATGATTAGTCACGATGAAATTACATAAAAACTTTAAAAGCTTCTTCCATTTTAGAATCAAAACAAAAAAGTAAGTTCAACATCCTTTTATTTTTTGTTTTCCGATTTCGGGAGGGAATATACACGAAAAAAACAGAGTCAAAGTCCGATCATCCAACTCAATCCTTTTTTACTTGTGTCTCACGTTCAAGAGCAAGCCAATTAGAATAGAACTAATACCTTATTTTTGATTTAGCATTCCTTTACACATTTTTTTACATAACAGGGTTACAAAAACGAAAAGGAGTCTTCTTGGAAAGTTAATAGGTTGCTATCCGGAATGTTCGTAAAATCGGATGAAGGATGCTTGCTATTTTTTGTTGTGTGCAATTTTTATGAAAACAGCTATGGATTGGATAGAGCAAGTTTTTTCTCTATTGCTTGCTATTACTTTTGTGGATACTATGCCGGATTTATCCCGTGGTTATGCGACGGGGAAACCCCTTGCTGTATCAGGTTTTTAGGACTTTTAATGCCAGCAGGCGATGTAAATAAAACAACACCGCATCTTCGAGATGTTAAATAAATTTTGTAAAAAGCAGGAGTGTCGATGTGGTCATTTGTTACATGAATCAAGATGAAGTCCCTCCGCTCATCCTGACAGTAAGAAATACTTATGTGGTTTTAACTTGAGAACCGTGAATTTTAAGAATGAGTACTTTGACAGTGGAATTCCCATGTTTTTGGTTGGTGTATCTGAAAGGAATTTTATATTTGAATTCGTGCAAGTTTCAACTTTTTGTGAAATTGAAAAGAAAACAATATAATTAAAACTTCTCAGAGGAGTAGAGTTGTTTTTGCGCCTACCTCAATCACAAATTTCCCATCGATTTTAAAAGCAAAATTCACTTTTTCCTCAAATCTTTCAATTTAATTTCCCTTGGGGCGTTTAATATAGTAGCCCATCATAATTACAGTTCAAGAGCAGCATTATGAATCCAGAAAAAAGTGAGCTAGAGTCAACCAGTTACAAAATGTAGAATAGAACTGACCATACCATCAGAGTAAATTCTTGCGTGCGTGTTTTTCACCTGACTTTTTGTAATAAATCATTTGTATGCAGTCAACACTGTTCATGGACCAGTTTCGGAATAACAATTTTTTACTCCTCAATATTTCAAAATGCCTAATCAATCAATGACATATTCCAGGATTATTGTATTATTTTACAATATAACAAATATAAAATCGCAACTGACGCATAAAGTATTTCGAAATCTCTCCGAGTTTTTCATCAACAACAGGTTGATGATGATTTCATTCAAGTTTCAATCCGGACAATTGACTTACATAACGAAGCTGTTAAACCAATGTGAATGTTTTTATAATTAATGCATTTTCCAGCAAAAACTTAGGGACGCTGAAGTGCTCCCAAATGTTCTGCGTAATAATCCTAAATCTTGACCATAAGCAACATCAGATTGCATGAAAGTTACGCTTGACGCTACTTTAATTTGCTAAAAAATAACATACAAATTGTCCTGTTGACATTGAATGTTTCACAATCCACTAGAAGGTATACCATATACGTTTGAATCTTCTAGAACATCGTGAAGTCATCAAGAATTAAAAAATACTGGAATGCTGCGAGAAGAATAATAAGATAATATAAAGGTGTAAGGCTACCTATATTTTAGTTTTTTCTCCCACTTGTTTCAAGGTTAAGCCAGTTTTTGGTACATTTGCACTTCCATCAAAGTAGACACCTAAAATATAAGTATTGGAGCGTAAAAAATGTTTACATCAATGCAAATTTGCATTCTAAAGATGAAAAGTTGTTTGGGATCAGGGATCATCATGCAACATTGGTCTTCAGAGATCAAATGGAACGGAACATCTTTATCGATGATTAGTGCAGATTCTGTTCTGTTTACCAAAAACCGGAGCAGCTTTGTTGCGTTATAAACTCTCGACGGAATTCTTCAAAACATGGCGAGAGGTAAATTCAACCCAGGTACGTTTTAACTTTCACGAGAATGACAAACAACAGAGTTTTAATTCGTTTTTATTGTTTTGCCCTCAGAACTACAGGTAGATCATTAAGTACATATCCAGCACCAGAACCGCTTGTTTTTGTTCATTCTAGACAAATTACAAAAAAAATTGTGACAACAACAAAATCTGTTTTTCGACCGGTTGCAATGCGATGCGATGAGAATGATGACGTGTAACATTGTTTACTTCTTTTTTGCATCTCCCTGCTCGTCCTAGGTTAGTTTTGCATTCTGCAAAATAAAATGGCAGCACCTACATGTAGTTTATTGCCAATTTTTATTATTATCCATCAGATTGAAAACTAAAGGATAAGTTCGAAGGAGTGGCATTTACTATTCTGATCAAATATTCATCAACTCCTCCTCTACATTACCACCTTATCCTAACTAACTCACGACGCTGGAAGGAGACGTCTCGTACGATATGACTGCAAGTGCAAACCTGTTCTGTTCTATAAATAATGATTCACAGTAGTTGGCTTATTCACGACAAATCAACTTGCCTGAACTTTATAGTTCTCGAATTGCAAACAATGACCTTACTCAATCTCAGACATGATGAAGTTTACCAACGAAAATTACATTACACGGGTTGGTTTGCCTTTTGCGATCGTACTTTCCACAAGCCAAGTAATTCGGATTGCTAGAAAGATAATACGCATTTCGTAACACATGGATGAATTTTGTAATTTTCCTTGAGTGGCTATTTTGTTTGTTAATTTGTGTTTATATTTATTTCGCATTCTTTGTATCCATTAAATAAACGGTTGGGTCTTATCGGGCATCAGAACATTTAACTTGGAAATTAGCTTCAATCAGATATGGAATATCAAAATCATAAATCAACACCAAAGTCCAGAGTGTTATGATTTTTTGGCATAACTGCCCAAAACGGATTGAGTAATCTTAAAAAGGCAATTAGATAAAAATAAGCCACTAGACCTTGAAAATTAAAAAAATGGAGTATCCAGCCAGTAAAAATGGATCTTTTAGTGAATCACGCGCATTTAAACTATGCCCCGGAAGGCGAATCCTCATCATATCACCTACAACAATATTATAAATGTGTGAAAAGCACAACAAGCTTATGGTAAACAGCTACAAACCAAACCTACTCCCAAAATAGTAGCTTCAACTTGTGCATATTTGGCGATATTTATGTTCACAAGTTTGAGAAGGCATGTATATTTATTGTTTCACCGAAAAGTACCTCCAGCCCGTGCTAAACAAAGAGTTACAAATTCTTTTGGGTACGTGGTACATCCTTAATGATATCATTTGAGATTTATTCTCTTTGTATTAAACAGCGAGGAAATTTCTGGAAGATATTGTATAATTATTGTAGACACTGTTATGTAAATCTAGAGGAAAATCTGATGTAATGCTTATTTTTTAGATTCATAATGTTTTTCTATGATGAGCTAAACCGTGACCTATCAAAAAAGGCACATAGTGTAAAGACAGTTTGAGCTAGAGATAAGCTAAATTTTTTTCCTCGACTAAACATTATAGTTTTCCGTGCTACGTAATTAAAGCTTTAAGATGAAGAGTAAGTTAGGTAAGCATCAGCTGACACTCCAAAATTAAATATCTCCAGCACCAATTATTATGCATTAACCTTGAACCTCACACTTAACGACTTGTGCATGAACCAGTTGTATTATGTAGAGAATCGCAACACTATCAAGTGTGAAAGTTCAACCACCGTGACGGAATCAAGAGTGGCCTATTCTGTTAATATTAAATGTATATCTTTTTATAAATTGGTAATTATTGTAGTTACAACACAACGGTAACTCTAAAGATCTTTTCCTAGAAAAGGGGATGATATTGCCAAATGAAAAAACATTATTTTACTAAACAAAGCATCAAACATTATACATTTAGTCCAAGTCATTTTACACACATTAATAAAGGTGCTGGATGGTTCTTTGCCAAGGGGTTCCTTGCTTGGCTGGATGTTGTAGCTGAGATTGACATTGACATTCACATTGAAAATGTTTTTATTGCTAATGATTAACTTGAGAAACAAACATCCGCATAAGTAATCTGTTACACAATCAAACAGTACTCAAGATGAAGTATTCCATCTACAGTTCTGCGGAATTTAAACTTTAAATAAAAATTACGAGTCGACGTCGAAAACCGCAAAGTCAAGTCTCAAGTCCATCATGATTTATTCCTAACCTTACTCATTGCTGAGTTGTTAGTAAACAAAAACACGGTTTTAATGACTGACTTAGAAACTGGGAGGATTAGTTTGTTAGCAGCCCAAAGCTTCCTCCTTGTGCTTGGGAAGACAAACTTTTTATATTTCAGGACTCAAGATTTTTCTTCAATTCCGCATTCGTTATTTTTTTCCTCTTGTTATGTTGAGAAGTATTAATGTTAGAATTACTTAATCATGTTTCGTTGTTGAAAAACAAGTCAAATCCATGATTATTTTTGGGTTTACTGTGTAATCAAGTTGCTTCTGCAGTATGGTTAACATTCCTAATCACATAGTTTCTCAAAAAATGAGCACCCTCAGGATAGCATTAGTTTTTTAATTGGGGAACTACCACAAAAAGCTGGGTAGAGGGAGTCATGTTAAGTATGCACGCGTTGGGCGCGTTACGGTTTGCTACTCACTGTTGCATGATCCAGCTTAAAAAAATATTCCGGCCATAAATTTCATTGACGGTATAAAAACATTATTTTATTTATCCAGTCGGAATCATTTATGAGACAAAAACATGAATTCTCCTGAAGGATAAACATTGTCGCTGACACTGCTACCCCTTTAACTGAGCGATTAAGCTACTTTATCATAATGAGCAAAGAAAATCCGCTGCAATATACTTTTTATATGCAGTTTTTGCGCCATAATTGCGATATATCGCACCATGAAACTCACTGCGTGACATTCAGTACCAAAGCTCATTTTTTAAAAAACAGATTGAAAAAAAACATCATCGGATTGTTGTTTGATGAGCAAAACCAAAACCAAGGAATAAATGATTCATATTTTTTGGCAAGAAACGACACAGCAAGAATAGTAATTGAGCATGTATTTTTCCGTGTCCGCCTGTGTAAACTATGCATATACGATTCTGGTTTGGAGTTGGCATTTGGCTTGGTTGGGCGGTGGTACTTGCCTAAGATGACCATTAGGGTACACCAAATACCAAGCTTGATTTGCTTGCGTTTAACCAAAATTACACGTTAAGCCGACGGCATTATTTTTTGTATTTACTCCAGGTTCTAAGAATATTATGTATGATTGCAGCTTGTCCAAACTAAGCGTATTATTAGTATCAAATTCCACTGGAGGATGAAGTTCGCAACAGGTCAGACTAGAATTTCAAGTTTGGCAACAAGACGATATATTTAAACCAGGGTATCAGCTTCAAATCAGCTGCATATTATGTATTTGCATGCAAATATATTATTGACCATCACAATCATCATCATTTAAAGTGGCATGTTTCATTATTCACAGTTTATTTGTGTGCTCATCATTCCGAAGACAATATACAGCATCCTTACTATCAATCATCTCATCATGTGTAATAATGAAAAACCATAATAATCCAAACTCACACATGTATTTATTTATGACGAAGAGATTCGTTAGCAAAAATAGGTACTCTCATTCTCTCTGTCTTTGAGGTTCGCAAAGCAGTAAGTACATTATTGTGAAATGCATCACAAATTAATGGAATACTTACTCAGTCTGCATGATATGATATGTGTATGATATCATCGTACAAAACTCAGTGTCACTTGTAAATTGACAGAAATCTGAGTGAATCAAAAAATGTGACCTTTATGCACTAAAGTGTATATGATGGGCTAATAATAATACAACATCCAAATTCAACCCTAATGCATCAACGCGACCTTGCTTATGAGAGCTGTTGAGAAACTCGTGCTTTGCGTTTTCAGTAACGAAAGAATGCGTAAAAATGTTTAACACTTTGTTTGTAACCTAACACACTTCCACATTTTGAGGTGGCTTCACACTATGCTGAGCTGAACACACGCACCTTAGGTGAGGTCCTGTATCAAGTAAATGTACGTATGCGTGGACTTTATCAAGAGAGTGATGTTTCGACATTGCTAATTGATAAAGTAAATGACAGTAAAAAATCAGAGTTGGGTTGACTCCTATATAGTTTGTTAGCAGTGTTAGAGCGGAAGAATGGGGATGCTTTATGGGTTATTCTCCAATATGGAGTGTTTTATGTATATATTATCCAGGATGTTGTTAAAAACACCTCCACACAAAGCTGATAATAGAATATTCCAATAAACTGGTTAGGAATCTGTATGCAGATCAACTTCCTTCAAATTGAGTGCTCTTTCCATTTCCATGAATTTGTTCCGCAATCCCAAATATTTTCCATAGTTGGCTCAGGTAGGTGATGTGATGTGATACACAATACGAAAATAGAATGTAAACTATTTAGGATTCCCGTCTCGACTCCTGCTCACTTTTTTTGCATAAAAAATAGTACAAACTTTGAAAGAACTTTACTGCATTACACCACGCCTTGCACTTGAGTGGGTTTGCTTAGCCACAAGGGAGATGTTACGTTATGCTACAATAAGTCGTAAAAAACAACAATAAAGTGTGGTAACCTTCATCACAAAAACAAACCATACTTGCTATCGGAATCACTAGAAGAACAAGGGAGACGGAATAGCACCAAATAGGCAATCTCCTATGATTATGATTGTTTTACTATGAAATTATAAGAATTCATCCCATTAACAACTAGTAACTGACCAGTTGTTGCTGCATTGAAACCCCCTAATTGTAATCATCTCTGAGAGTCCAACAATTATTGTCTTTTATCAAGCTCGAGTGTTTATGGGGGACATAAAATGGGTAAGAATTTCAAAGACTGAATGCCTAAGCCAACTATCTCCCCATAAACTTCAAAATGTTATGGCGCATCCACACGGTCTGCTCATTTGGGTATGAATCCGCTTTCTCATTCATGCGCAAAAATCCATAGGTACTTACACCCCTTTGTTTACACTACATTGCCTATTAAATGATGTGTGTATTTTTTTTAAAGAGATGATATTATGCCTCAAGAACGAGTTAGATTCTGATTTGAATGTGAATGATGAAGACGAAATCAATGGGAAGCATTCCTGATAGCAAGTTACGTTAACACGTATTTTGTAAGCTAACCCTTACCTTGTCGTGACTTTTTTTCAAAACAGACGTTGCAACCTGTGTGGTATAGAGGATTGCAGTCTATATATCTCCTAGTATAGCATGATTAGACTACCCTTTCTAAAAAATCTAATGCATTTCTAGACGAATTACGGTTATGCAACGGAGGGTGACTCAATTCATATTTTACCATCAATAATTTGTGGATACCTTTGAAAAAAAAACTACTACAGTCCACACAGCACATATTACGTGCTACTCGCATGCTCGCCTGCTTTGACGGGTTGACCAAGTAATCAGCTCAGCGCAAAAACTAGCGATGAAAAAAATATCATGTAGAAAAACATTGTAGTTTACTGCGAGCAATGTGTGGTTTTTCAGAAACGATCTTAGAGGGATTTCATGTAGTCGAAAGTCATCTATTAAGAATTCTAATTGAGACACAAAGATTAATTTTTGTGAAATCCTCTAGTTACAAATGGTCCCTTTTTATTGGAGATGGCGAGCCACTGAACTTGCATGCAAACACATAGACATACTGTTGCAGTGCCCTATTTGCTCATTGACTATGGACCGGCATGTACGTACGTATATAGGAAATCCAAATGTGACTCAACCCTTCACAGTGATTTGTAAAGGACTCTAGTCCACCGCACGCAAAATGCAAACATTCAGCGTAGATCCTTAAAAGATCTTGAAATGTTCCAATGCTAATTGTTCGATGACGTAATGTCCATCATAAGGTTATCAATCCTCAAAACATTATCAAATTGAAATTAGAAACCTTTTTTCGAATCGAAACAATTATGGTTTATAATTGGCGGTTTATCTCCTGCGAAAAAGGCTATGTTACAGAGAAATGTATAACAGACAGTTTAGTTTAGCAAATATTTTGTTAAGTAAGCTTTCCGTATTTAGACACAACGGCAGTGTTGCTGCTACTTACATATTAATTTCAACAAACCAGAAATGATTTATTTGATTGGACCGTATTACCACCTTAAATTTGTAAACATGCAAATTTATGAGTGTAAGTGTTGGTGGAGGTGTTTTTTTGCTCTGGTGCTGAATTCTATTATGACGTTTTACTTTTACACAACATTTTGGTGTGTATCAAAACAATGCATGGCACGCCATGCGTTTTGAATCTTTCAGTGTCGTTGACGCAATTGACATTAGAATTCCTGTATGTCTAGTTTTTTGTTGGTCGCTTCGGAATAATATTTGAAATCATATTGTTTGAAATGCACTTCACCTTCTTACATAACGGCTGTTAATGCTAGGTCCATTAGGGCGTACTGGCAACAAAAAAGGCTGCAGAGCGTGACTAATCGGCTGCGCTACTGCATCTGACAATTACAATATTATTGAATATATCAAATTCACATACATACTACCTTCATTTAGTTAAGAGTAATTCAGTAATTGGTTTGATAATACAGACAAAATCCTTTCGCTGATTTGTACGCTAATGTGAAGTACATGAAGAAGAGTACCCTTGATATCACATTCATGATCATTATAGTTTCATCAGGCTAACGCTGTTTAAGACAACGATCACGTTAGCTGTCATATTTGCAAAAGGGCATAGGCACATTATGAGACGCACACTGTTCATAATAATTGTAAAACATGATGATAATGTGGACGTGAAAAGTTGAGAGACTTTATCACAAGCAGTTTTGCACATTGACACTCACTCATATTTATACACAACATTGTCTGTAAGTATGTGTGCATAATATATGGAGATAACAAAAAAAGCAAATTTTTTAAAATTAAAAAAAAACATATCTTTTCAAGATCCAAGTACATTTTATGAGCAGTTATGCAATTTGTAATGAGTGAACGACAGATTATGAAAATAAAAATGCTGCAGCTTAAATATTTAATAAATTCTGTTGTCTGTTTGGAAGCTGAGTGGCGTTGTCGTTGTGCTTACGTCTCTTGAACCTCCACATACTAATGAGTCCCACAAAAAGAGACATTATTAAATGGAGCCGTCAATTTGAGTTGGTGACAAATATATATATATTCTTGGTATTTTTGAAGGTGGCAACGTGTGCATCACCTAATTGCTCCTGTTATTTATACCTGTACCTTTTTACTGATTTAAAACTTGAGGACTCGAGACTCCAACGACTTTGTCCACTTATTAGTTTGCCGTGTGTTCTTGTATAACACAACAGGGAAGGACAATGATAATATATAAAGCGCGCCTGACCTGAATTCAGTTCATTTAGAGGCTGCTAACAGCGAAGTACACACAGATCAATGTGCCCTATCCCTATTGCATCCTCCTACGACTGTGCGACAATAACTGTAATTATTTTTTATTTCAGTCCCTTTCGTGTGAAATATCATTTTCTTGCAAAAGGACAAAATGAAACGACACGGATGATCAAGATATATTTCCTATAATTTTATGCAGATATACTGCGACAGACAACATTATATAGTGTCTGATCAATATCATATGCTTTTTTACGGATTTATTAGGATATTCAATTATTCAATTCAATGCAATAACACTGTAACATGACCTAACACGGTACGGTGCCCTGCATGCATATTTTAGAATGGCACAACTAATCAACTGTTTTGTTTGATGCATAAAGTACCGACGAGAACAGATGATATTACATAGATGGATCTTTAATTTTGATTGCAATGATGACACTCGACAAACAATGCATTAATTTCTGACATTTAATATATTGGGCGTTCTGATAAAGTGTAAACGACACACGTTAGTCTGGCTGTGCTATATTGCTCATTGAATGAACTTGAGAATTCTCTTTTTTTCGTTGTTTTCAATCACGGTGTAGGGTTGTAGTCATTGACCCGCCAGTTAGAGTAACGTGTCATATGTATCTTACAATACAAAGGAACATGATATGGTTTAAGTAAAAAAACTGCCTGTCCTTTTTTAATTGTTAGATAGAATACAAGATTTTGTAGGTTTATGACTTCTGCACATGTTTTGCTTACTCAAAGGTCGTTTTTAATATTGTATCCTAATTGGTTCAAGTATAGATTGTAGCTAATGATTTTTTCTTCAAAACATAATGTTAAATGTTCTAGTGTTTTGTCTGTTTTCAATATTCAAAAGCCAGCACTGTAATGACGGAATCATTTCCAGGAAAGTCTGCATATTCAGTATGTGATTCACGGAAAGGTGATTCCTCGGATTGTCCATATTTTATTTACACAATAGTCTGTGAAACTTGGCTTACACAAGTAAATTTTGCACCGGTCTAAAGTCCAGCAGTCCAAGTATCGTCCGAGCTCCAACTAATGAAATAAATTGAGTGATAATTTTCCCTAGCCAGAAAGCGTTTCAAAGTTTATACTGTTTCCATTCTATACAAAGATGTTCCAAGAAAAATCCGTATTGAAATACAGGTACGTAACCCTTCCCTTTTGTCCATGAAAGGTGTACCTACCTACCATTCCGGAAAAAATTATGAGGAATAAGATTCAAAGTTTCATAGCAGACACGTGTTAACACTCATTCACTAAGGCGCTTATCCATTTTTTACTACGTTGCTATTTTACTTTTTAATCTGAACTTTACTATCCTCATTCATTCAAATGTTCTAACTCAAGTTAAACTTATTTTTAGTATGGCTATGACGTCGTCTTCTTGAAACGTCTAGAATTAAAATTTATTTACATGTGAATCACATCATCATCCGACGTTTAATTCTTTCTACAAAGTAAAGCCCATTCACACTCAAAACAAAGAACACTCATTCCTCGTCTTAATGTGTGGTACAAAGCCTACTAGTGTAGGTCTTATTAGTGATCGTCATCAGTTATTTATTAGCATGCATGAAGACTTAGCACCTGATGAGCGCACAAGTGTAGGAATAATGATTATTTCTCAATTTGAAGAGAAAAAATACCTCATATCATGTGATGGACTGACATGGTCAATAAGTCGACAACACGAGTAATATGCGTTTGAACGTACATACATCACACGATCCGTAAAACAAGGTTTTCTTTTTAAACTAATCCCAAATTCATGACTGACTGATTTTTAAAAATGATATGTTACATGCAATGATTACTTTTGAACCTCCACGAGTTTCAAGTGCAGATGAGAAAAAAGACAAGATGTAAAATGCTTGGTGGTCATCATGATTATCATGAAGAGTGTGTCATTTTAATGAATCTTACGTAATTTTCTGTCAGAAACGAAACCAAGCGCAAAGAATCTATGATTTCGAACCATACAAAGGGGCCCCAAAGAGCCAGTGACAAACACTATGCATATGTGAAGCTTCACAATGAGGGCAAAAATGATATTTGATCAGAATGACCAGGTTATGTGCATATTATGTGCATCAAGTATTGCAACAGATGCTATTAAACTGTCGTACATCATTCGTACATGATACACTGCTTCAAAAACAATATCATTAACACCTTGAAATTCTTAAAACTTAGAAACATTGTCCTAACAAGGCGCCACATCAAATGGACGGTTGGTTGATCAGTACTTTACGCAGCGCATCAGTAATTTCCCTCTTGCAACCTAACCACTCATGACTTGGTTTACAGGTAAAAAATCACTTCTGCAGGCATTGGCCTTCAGATGTAGCAGAAATGTAATAATGACACATTATAAATGCACTTAAGTACGCAGTGCACATGTGGTTTGGTGCTGAGAAAAGGAATTAGCTGAGAGTCATAATGAGTGATTTGTTTTGCGTATAATTTCCCCTTTTTTCAGCTAGTTGGACGCTATATCTTTCATTCTCCATTATATTTGCATATAAATTGTTTAACGCAAATATATATATGTGTATCATGTCAGTAGAGATGGGAAATCTGTTAATTATTAACTTCATCTTGGCTGACATAATGTCACTTCTTTTGTGAGCTAGTGAGCATATATTTATGCACCTAGAGATTTTCAATGTCACACGTTTCCTTTCACTAATTTGTTTGTATCAATGCACACAAGTGCGTACGCTGCAGGCCTTTATTTGCTTACGTGCTGCTGGCAAGGAGTCCTTTTGCTAGTTAAACTTTTTATTGTGTCTAGCTCCTATCTATCTAGCTAAATAGTTGACATTTTAGACGGCAAGCTAATAAGATCACTCATGCATAATAGGATGAATTATGACTAGGGAACACCTTGAGATTTCCTGAATTACACCCGGTCAGTAATTTTTTACGTTGTCTCCTTGTAAAGAAAGGACTAAAATCGAGGTATTTGTTTCAAGGAAGTTAGTTAGTTAGTTAGCTTATATCATACTTCAATTACTCAAACTACTCATATTCATCTCACTCCGTTTTTTATTGCAATGTTATTGTTCCCATTTCCACAGGACTCATCTTGGAGTCAAGTACCAACTTGATCATGACGAATGACCAGTTTAAATGAGCAATTAGCTTGTTGTAAATTAGCCGAAATTAAATAAAAGTGACAGTAGCTCCTTGAATGAAACATGGAAAATTTTGACGCTTTTTGGCGTCGTTTGACAAAATCCAATTTTGTGAGAGTAAACAACATAAATGAGTAAAACTACCACAAAAAATGTTAGAAATTCCGTTTTCCGAAAATCGAAAACAAGAAAATGACATTCATCATGGTTGATAGTGTTATTCGCAATTTGAGCCGTTATCCGCAAAAAATGGGGAAACACCATTGAGTGGCAATTCCATTTGTATTTCTACGAAATGCATTCATTCCTAAACAATGTGTAGGATCAGACCAGACTAGCCGTACGGAAATACCATGCAAGGTTTGGTCATCATCAGTTAGGCTTAATACCTGACACTCATATTGTTTTGAAAATCCCATCATGTTGATTACTAAGAAATCCTCCGTGACTCCAATCCAATTTTGCACTATATTAGAAGATTATAAAGAACATGTTTTTGTTGAGCATGGGGTGATTATTAGGGAACCCACAAAAAGCACAATGTGTAAGGTAAGGGTTGATATGACAGGTTTTTAATATACGGAAAAAATTTGGCAGGCAAAAAGTGCATTATCCAACATTCTAGAACACACAAGGTTAAATCCCACTGAAATGGACTACCCCATCAATAATAAAAAATCACGCTTGGCCAAACAGGTCATCTTTCATGTCTTTTTGCTACAACAACATTTAGGGATGATGATGATGATGAAATGATATGAGTTACCAAACCAATACCAATCCTGTTCCAAAAGACGGGCCTTTTCGTACTTTTCGATCCAAACAATTGTATTGCTATTGTAGCATGTACTACTATTATTTGTTGATGTCTTGATTCATTCCCAGTTGGATTTTAGCACATGAAAAACCCTAACATAGCTCAAAAACCTGATCTTCTGGTTCAGCATAAATTATCATTTGCATAAATTTACAGCGACTTTTATTTCGTCTAACGCGGAGGAGCCAGAGAGCCACTACCCAAACCAGGCTGGGACTTTTCTTGGCTCCCCAAACAGTAAGTCCAACCTCTCCTTGGATAACATTTTGTGTATGAAAATACCCCTGTATTGTGCGTATAAACTGTCCGTGACAATCCTGCTTTGATCTTGGGAATATCCAGTCAAACACCATGATAAACCAAAACCAAAGAATAATGTGTTATATATGCTAACAACAACCCTTCCATTATATCTTGAGCAGCTCCTAAAGATTCCTCTTCTTCAATGCATAGGAATATATATGCTTAGCATGTAAGTAAACACATATATTTGCAAGAGGAATCTACATCTACCTGTAGTAGCCAGACCTTTTGCCACTGCATGCAGTTGTACATGTGCCCAGCTCGCTCTTTCTTCGTAAGCAAGCACATGCATTGGCATCATCAACTTGGTAAACACAAACAGCAACAGTAAATGGTATATTTGTAGCAACTTTTTGGCTACCTGTAAATTCCATATATACCTGAAGCCTCACGACATCCGCACTTATTCTTCTTTGAAACGCATTCTATGCCGGTTCAAGACAGACTTTGTTCTTTGTTCAGTTTCACTGCACACATCGACTCATAAACACTTTTCTTACCAACCCCAGATTTCTTAACCCTTCAGAGGTCGTGGTACATAGATGTACACTCGATACCTGCTCTTGTTTCTTTGTTATTACAAGTAAGAACGTACACACCATTTGAATAATAAAAATAGCTGGTTTTATTGGCAGCCAGCCGCCTAACGGTTTCGTAATCGGAGGAGCTGTTAATTTAAAAACATTTAATAATTGTATTGTTTGTCACGCGTGAATTTCCTACTTATTTGGTAGTTACCTAGTTGTGTTTTACATTCAACCTGGTTTTTGTTTCCAGAAATCAAAAGTTTTTGCGGTGACAAGATAAAGCAGAAAAATCATCGATTTGTTCTTTTTAGTTAAAAAAAGAGGAATCGAAATAACACGAAGGAAATAAAGCCAACCCAACTCACCACATAAGGCAGCAGTCCTTATGATCAGATTTTGACAACTTAGTTCTTCACTCATAGTCAAATCATCTTGACAAAATGAATACATCACTGTTATACGAAAATAGCAGTAGTACTGCAGCCATCCTCCTCGGTCTTGGGGAGTATGGAAGGAGTTACCTGGAGAACCCGAATGGACCCTCAGATCCAGCAGATGCTGAGCTCCTCCACAAATACTTTGTTGAGGTCACTGCCGTCGCCGACCCATCATACCTGACAGTATACCAGTGGGAACATTTCGAACTGAGAAGATGGAGGAAATGGATGGGGTCCAACTGGTCACTTTCAATTTACGCTTCAGTAGTATACCTCATGTTAATTTTTAGTGTACAAAAAATTATGAAGAACCGAGCCCCATTCACACTCCGGAGGGCCCTTACGTGTTGGAATATTTGTTTGGCTGCGTTCTCAATCATGGGGTTCCTCAGGACTGCACCAGAACTCTTTCATGTTCTTAAGAGTGAGGGAGGATTCCATAAATCAATATGCATCAGGTAAATAATCCTTTTTATTATAATATACAAAAGACGACATTTTCCTCTCTCATTGAACGGATTATAGGGTAATGAACCCTGAGTCTCAAGTTGCCCCGACGTCGACGCAACTCCCTTAGGGACCTTTTATAAGGTTGTATAGCTGTAGGTGAACAATCTTTAGGAATTCGGCAATGACATTTATCTTCATTAAGTGTTTTATTATAAATTTATTATTAAGAGTTTAAGTTCAATTCAATTAGGAGGAAAAAAGAGGAGAATAAATTATATTATTACATCAGGCTAATTTACACTGAGGCTATTTCCCTATTAGATCATTAGAAGAACGTTATTGATGAAAGATAAAAAGTGCAAGTTTCCTAGTCAGTAGGTCGAATTCCTCTCATTCATTCTGTTTTAGAGTCAAGTATGCCAGTAGTGGGCGAAAAAACAGGTTTCAGTTTAAAAGAGCGAGAGTTACATAAGCTAATCCCATTTTTACGCAGGTGGCTTTGGCTTTCAGTTTTAAAATCAGGAACCAAACCAGCACAAATAATGCCGTTTTAGAGTGAGTAGCAGGTGGTTAAAACCTCATCTAGAAGCAAGTCTCATAAAAGGCAAAGCACTTCATCACCATAATAATAATTATTTGGTTGAGCATTTTTCCACCTGTTATGTAAACATTACCAGAAATTGCAAAAGGTGAAGGAGCTCCACTCACACGACATTCGATCATTTACCCCTAGCCATTCTTAGGCAACTTTTTCGAACTGATTTTTGGGGTAAATTACGTATGAAATGATTATTTGAATTTGAATACATTAAACTTCTGTGGGATTTCCACATCTGTGATCAAATGTCATTCGTGAGGCAATGGACGGCAAAAATTAAGGAAATAATTTTAAGTTTTTGTCTAAATTTAAACGAATGGACGACGTCGTTGTTGACCAAACACGGGATTGGCAAATGAATGATTTCATTATCAATGCTATTCCAAACTCTTAGAAGATTTTTTTATTCTAAAAATGAGATGTATGTAGGTCAAAGCTTTCTAACTTCTGAGAATGCTAATTGTAAAAGATATATGTTGTTAGATTGCAGTGATATAACTTGTAAGGTAGTGGATGACTTTTTTGATCTTTGATGAATATTATTTTTGGCCTTATGTGAAAGGCCACCAACTCTACCGCCTCTAAACATTAGAAGGCAATGCATTCATAAGTAAAAAGACGCTCAAATATGCGGTAGAGTCTACAACATATCATGTATCTCTAAAACAATATGGAATTATTAGGGATTAACCAGAAATGCTGAGTCAAATGTCAACTTGACTAAATTGATTCATTCATTCATTCTTTTTTCTACCCTTTTTGGAATGCATGCCGGCCAACTGTTCATGAAAAATCTAAGGTCAGTAATTGGGTTTTAGACATCAAAACAATCCTTGAAGGGGTCGTTTACTAATGTGCACGACGAACATTATTATCGAATCATCATGCACTCGCTAATGACTTTGTAAACAGTTTAATGCATCCACTGAGGACATTATAGATTAATTTGTTATGTCTAATAAATACTTATTTATTTGAAGGTATTTCATTATACTGATATTTTAACCGATTTCAGGGATGAGCACAATCTCGCCACAGCATTTTGGGGATGGTGTATGGCCCTGTCAAAATTGGCTGAGTTGGGCGACACAGTCTTTATCGTACTGAGGAAGCAGCCACTCATCTTTTTACACTGGTTTGTAAAACAATCAACAATAATTCCTTAATTTAGCTTTAAAATCGGCTTTCTTTTCTTTCTGGAATGTGATGCGCTTGACAAGCTTTCAGCAAAACAACAGCTTCCATTATTTAACTATCCCTGCATCAATTTATGCAACTTTGCTTAAAGTTCACCGTTGCGGTTGACACTTATCATTTTTCATCTTCTCTTCTTTTTTCAAGAGCACGCTAACCCTCGTTCATTAACTCATTATACAGTCACATGGTGGAGCATTCGCATACACGCTTTGGCTTTGCACATTCTCAAGGCTAAAAAACAGGAGCCTGAATTCAGATAAAGTAATTAAATAATTAAAATCTTATCAACGTTCGCATTTAAGAGGTTTACGAACCGTAAACCGTATTTAGTACGTATCATATATAATGTCGCAACCCTAGACGTTTGACATTGCGAACTTGAAACAAATTTTTTTATCTTCTAATTGACAAAACAATATTAGTACAGAGTGTGTCATGCCGTGCCTATATCTTATTGCAGGGCAAGGAAAGGGAGATGGCGTTTTTAGCGTAAATAAATACCTTGTTAAAAAAGGCGACAAAGTTAGGTGTGTGCTCCAAATTTGCACACGAGAGTATATCACTGCATTATTATTGAGAAACACACTACTGTGGCAATAAATCATTTTTTCCTGACATTTGCATGCGATTTTCAAGGGCAAAGTAGAGTGGAAAAGTAGATGAAAAGTTTTAATGCACCACTGCATCTTACAATTAATTTAATCAGCATCATCGCGGAAATGAGTCCAGTTGTCCACGTCCTGTTTGTTTAATAAGGTGTGCTTTATATGCATATCACTTAAAAAATCTACTTAAAAAAGTTAATAATTAACTTGATAGTTTTAGGAAACGTTTTAACCATTTCCTCATCAACTCAAACATAAAATGAGAGCAATGAAAATCATAATGAAAATAATAAACAGAGAACAACTAGGATGTGTTCATGTAATTATATACATATCTTCCTTAATTATCTAAAAAAAAGCCAAGGGATTTGCCATCTTTCAAGAAGATGCAAATTTTTTTTTTGACAGAGCTATAATCTCAGAGTCATTGAATTCATTTCGAGACACAAAGTATGCAGGAATCTTTGGAAGGCCAATTTATATATTTTCATTTATTATTGTACACAACTGCTGATGTTTCATTGATTCTTTAGAGCGTTGTGTTACCTCATTGAACAAAGACTTTCATGCTAAATTGACTCACAGGTGAGTGAGTAAGAATCTCCAAAAATGCAATAATAATGATACGTGTGTGCAAACAAAGTAGTGGAAGTCGAGTTGTTGATGTTGATGGGAATGTACTTGTAAGGGGAATGTGATTGAGTGAATAAAAGTCGAAGGTCAAGGGGGATATCTTTACGATAGTTTAGTTGTGTAGATAATATACATCACATCATCTTTTCGGACGTGTACAATGCTGTTTCATGATGATATCCTCAAGTTGGTTGTATATTGATCTTAGCAAACTAACACGGAAAGATCACATTTGGGAGTGCCTAAAAATGTAGACACACACATACTACCTCGCTGAATCGTTCTTCAACCGGAATATGCAATTAGCAATATGTGGAGATGGAGGAAAACTTGTATTTTAATACTATTTAGCTAACTTCAAAGATCACTTATGCAGTTGGGATGAAAAAATTGACAATTATTGTAGTACAAACTACCAAGAACATGGTGCAATGCAACAAGAACAACCCTCAAAGTCAGGGGGACCTCGCGCCAGATAGAGTTTGCGATGCGGTAATAAACTTCACCATGAAACTACTTTTTGTAGCAGCATCATTGCAATGCATATCCTCAAACAACAACAAATCTGTAGGAGAGATGTTGATAGTGATCCTGAATTATATAACAACAATTCATTTTGAAGGAAGATGGGAATAATAATCTACCAAATGAAAAACAAGTTAAGCAAAAATTCGAAGGAGGATTGTTGTATTGCTCATGAAATGAACAACTTATTGCATAAGTACCTGCTGCGCGTAGGTTTGCAATAACAAATTAAATTCAACCAAACAAAATTGCTTCTTCTCCGTGTTCGATTGAATGATTGCATTGCGTGAAGATTTTCCATTGATAACTACAATTCTGTCTCCAGATCGTTTTATAATCAGGTGGGCTACTACTAAGCCGATCGTAAATTACTTTGTTTCCAAAATAATTCAAATGGTGCAAAAAATGGCTTGCAAGTTGGCACCAGCTTAATATTTGCGCAGCAATTTCTTGCTTAATTTGGACGGCATGCTAATGAAAATGTTGAGAACAATGATAATAATGGCTATTAACGCTTTTTTTCTTGACATCTGCTCCTCGTACGATATTTCTCATTTTGTGACTATTTCGCACTGGACCATGAAAATGGGTCCAGTTTGGACACTCAAGCCAGTGAAAATTAACTATTGTTTTTTTGTCTCGTTTTAACAGGTATCATCATATAACTGTGCTCATTTATACTTGGTACACGTACGAAGCCTATGAACCACCACTCCGTTGGTTCATGACAATGAACATGTTCGTCCATGCTCTGATGTACTCGTACTACGCCCTGAAGGTATGGAAATAATATCTGGAATATTCTATAACTCCAACTCGAAAAGATTCCAAAGAATCTCTGTTAGTCAACGTTCCGCAAATATAGTAATTACATTGTAGAGAGTCGGAATCATGCCAATCCTAGATTTTTGCAAAACTACCTGTACGGAGGAAAATCCACTTTTTCTCTTTGTTTTCATCCTCCTAAATATTTTTCCTCTGCGTCTTTGATCTCTTCTCATGAATCCTCATGGTTTTAGGATGGGGTATTTGTCAAAATAACCTGTTTTTTCAGTAGCCAATATTTTTTCACAACCTTTGCACGACCTTCAGGCTTCAGTCCTTAGATACTTCAATGCATTGCCCCCATTTTCATTGCCAGAATAGGCATGACTGATGATTCTTTGTCATCATTTTAAATATCCACGGGACACCATGCATTTTAGCTGCTCCTGGAGCTTTCAAACTTTTCATTCAAGTCTGTGTTTACTCAAGTTGTTATCGACTTCTCTCAGATTTTACCGAGTTGTTACAGTGCTCACTTGAAAATAGAAAAGGAGTCTGAGATGTTGTGGAGAAACCTTGAGTAAAGGTGGATTATTGCTCGTTCGATACGATTTAGGAGAGACTTCCAACGCCCTGTAGTACCCTACTTGAAGGCCAACTGCTTGTAACAATCGTAAAAACATTGTTAGAGTTTGTTGAGCTTTCCCAGAGTTTTAAAGCTGATGATTGTTGACGTTTTCCATTATTATTCAAGCCTGCGAGTAACCCTTTGAGGAAATGGTTGAGTTCTTTCTTACATAAACCCAAACTTTATGGGACTAATAGCCTCCTAGCCTTGAAGCCCATATTTTTATTTAGCACTCTTGATTACAAAAATCTATAAGGATGTTCCTTAAAACTGCGTTATACATGCTTAAATCTACGATAGCATATAAAAATGTGTGTATCAACATGATTCCGACATAAGATTTAGTAGCGGAGCAAATTATACGAAAGCTGACTGGAGCGTTCAGATGAATTTTGTTTACCTAAGAAATTATTGATTGATGCTAATTATTAAATGGATTTTCATTTTCCTTAGTCGCTGAAGGTGAAGATTCCACGAAACTGGGCTATGATGATCACTTGCCTTCAACTTAGCCAAATGGTTGTTGGAGTCACAATCAATATGTACTCCTTGTACATTAAAGGTCAGTTTAGTTACTATTAGTTAGCACCTTTTAACATTCAGTAAAACACGTAATAAGTAAGCTGCTCTATCATGCTGAGCTAAACTGGTGAAGAATGAAAGTGTAATGTTTTGAGACAGACTAACCATTTATATGAAGCATTTGCAACTAGCCTTCTGTTTGCACAAAAACGCGAGATTATTTTGTAGACGCTAATTAATTGAGTTCCTTGAAACTTCAAGTTATGCTCAACCTAATATCTGAGTTTTATTAGTTTGGAATGACGAGGAGACGTCGTTGTCGATTATGAAATCGAGTCATTAGCACTTTTTTCAGTGACTCCATCCTCCTGCAAGGCGACGCGACCAGACATATGCTCGACATCTTTATTAATAAATGTGGACTTTTTTCTCTTTACTTCAACACGAGTTACGCAGACATTTACTTAAATAATGGTATCAGCTGCGAAGACTTTAACCATTACGAATTTTACTGACGAAGACAAAGATAAATGGGATAAGCCATGTTTAATTTAGCCATGCAGCAGATGATATGCTTTCAATACGAACACTAACAAAAAGAAGTCATCGTGGCAAGGCGATACATGTTAGCACCTAAATAATAGGACTACGAACAAAAAACTGTTACATTACTTTCAATACCTAAATTACATTCAAATCCAAAGAAAAGACTGACAGAAATACTTTTTATAATTTGCCTGATTTAAACGCCGACAGAAAGACTTTAGTCATCTTAATACGTTTTGAGAAACAAAGATAAAATATTAGGTTAGGATTTACGCTAAAAATTAAGCCCAATTTAGACACATTTTTTAAATCAGAATCATTCTTCACTAATTGAGTCGGCATTATTGACAAAAGTATTTTCAGGTTAAAAATATAATTGTTCCCTTTCTATTTGCAGCTTTTGCAGGAACTCCTTGTGCCTGTGGTTGGGAGAACATCAACTTTGCCCTGAGCATGTATGCCTCGTACTTCATCCTCTTTGCAAACTTCTTCTACATGGCATACCTCTCTAAGAAGGCGAAAATGGCATAAAAAATTAAAAGGAGATATTGACTTGAGACTTTTTTTTATATATCAGGATGTGAACTAATTATGTCATGTAATATATATTATTCAATAAGCAATGTGTGTACAATTCAAAGTAATTGATCTTGTACTTCTCCGCCACAAGTGCGGAGCAATATTTTATGATTATGAATTGTTGTATTTCTAAGTAAGTTCCGAAAGTTTGTTTTTAGATTGTAGGAATGATGATTATGATGAACCATGTTTTTAATAATGCAATTTTAAGCTAGTTTTACGAGTGATTCCATGTATTTAAGGCTTCATTGATATAACTGTGTTGTATACATATTTTTTTGAATGTGTGAGTTACTGTAATCTTACAACGGTCTGTGTACAGAGTTGTACATACATCCGAAAAAGTGAGACTTGAAGTTTTTAGTATTATATATTATACAAACCGACATTTATTGTGCAGGACATATTAAATATGTGTAAAAAGCTACGCGATGCGATACATAGCTAATAATTTTGTAACTGAACACTTAAGGGTATCTAGTTTGTAGTAATTATATTAAAACACGTGTTGATGGTTGATTGTTGATATAATAAGATTTCATTTATTATGATGATGCAATGAATACATGATACAATCCATTATACCATTTTATTATTGTAAGAAAATTACATTTTTGACTGTTTAAACCTGTATTCAGTATTTTTCTGATAAAGGAAAATTACAAGATTCTCAAAATACATCAAACTGTGGTCTTTTCATCTTTATTGCTGGCACCAAACTATGGGACCTGGTTGAATTACTTTTTATTGCCTTTGTTGATTTATTCTATTCGACGTCCCAGTTTGTATGCAACTTTATTTGATGCCTTTAATTGATTCTAGTTCCGTTTTATTTAAAAATGGTATCATTATCGAAGATGTGAGATCACTAAGCATTGTTTCATTTGTCTACCGCAGTTTTGTGTAGACGATGTATCGAACTGAATTGAAGTAGGATGTTTACGGGATAATGGCTACCTGTCACTCTGAATGACCAAAGTAGTACGGTTATTATTTCCTCAACTTTCCAAAAATATCTACTCTGTGTATCACTTGGTATTCAATGCATTGCCTTCATGTCATGAAAAGTAAAATGCACAAACACGTCGTTCCGCCGATTCCTAAACAGCTTGAACGATATAATTGTAAAATGTAATCACTTTCGCTTGTGTAAGAAAATGGCCCTTTTTCATGTCGTCTCAGCATGGGAATTGTGTGCTTTGGGTCTATTTTTAGTGTACATCCCTTTTTGCTGTTAGTTGAAGTACCTGTACCACCTAAGACTTTTAACATGAAAAGAAATGCTGTCATCTTCGTCACCATCACATACCTCACCTTGAAATCTTTGTTTACTTAAATTCACGTCATACTTTTGGTTCAAGTATACTGTCTCGTCTCCATTCAAAACTAAAGGATTTTCAGAGTACAGTACCTAAGTAGCCACAATTTACCAAATCTTAATAAGAAGAATATCCGCTTGGAAAACGAACTCTCTTGTATCATCTTTCAAGGTTCAGGTGTTAAATATATATATTGAAGCATGTGCATTTCTACCAACCTAACTTTAAAAAGCTGGTTATAATTTGTATAGTCATGTTATATTAATATAATATAGAAGATTAATTTACCGATATGTTTGTGCAGCTGGTTATGCACATAGTTTCCTGATAAACTGCCACATTCTGTAAAATTGTACGAAAAAGAATTAAAGCATAATTCAATTTAGTAGTAATAATTGTCGGTTAAGGAACAAAAGGGGTTCTATTTACTTTTAAATCAACTCATTGTTAGCTCATAGGAGATTCAAAATGTTCTGAGTCAACTATTCTTTATGAAGAGAGAGAACAATAAAGAGAGAATCGGGAACGATTGAAGAGATTATTCTATTAAATATCTTTGTTAACAAACATTTGAATTTTTTCGTGTATGGTGTTCTGGATTCATAATTAAAATATTTATACGACATATAACACATATATATCAGAATGCTTAAATATTTACTCGAACGGATAGTCTTTCCCTACACAAAATGTATCTGGTTTCCCATCTTTAATTTTTAGCAGCAGAATAAAATCATAATGGCGTATTTGCTAAACCAAACTTTGAAATAAATTTTTTTGTTCCAGTTTTCAGTTTCTTGAACCGTTTTATATTTGGAAGATTCGAGGAATTAAAGAAATACAATGTCTGACTAATCGTGCATTTTACATACATGAAATTTAACTTGAATTCATACAAATTCTAATACAAAGTAACTCACCTCCCACTTTCTCGTCTTCATCAGAAATCTTATTAATAAGCAATGCAATTTAAAATCGATTTGATGGCCTAGCATAGCATATAAAACCTCCAAGGAAATGATCACGCCTCCCACTTACAAGTTTCCAGTCAGGAAAAAATGTTCCATAGTTTTTCGCATACAGTTGTCTATTTTTCGTGGCATAAGAACACCATACAACTTCCATACATTCGTTGTTTCTGCGTGCATTATTTTATGCCTTCCGATACAAAGGAATATAAAGAGAAACTATTATTTCTTTTTGTACCTTGTTCTCGTTTTGATTTTCATGCCCAAAGATAAAAGAGTTCCACTAAAACCCCATCCTCCTAAGTAGTTTTATTACTCCCTTTTGTGTCTGTTCAAGAGGTTATTTACCTACGTACACATGAACGGTATATCTTACAAAAATTGTGGCTATATCACACGATATTTTTACGCTGGGCCAGAAATACCCGCATCGTAAAGTCAGCCTATCAAATGGATGCTAAAATATATAAAAGTGGTTTGCATTTACGCGAACAATACATTTCACAGAATTATTGTATCTACTGCAGGAAAGAAACCACGAATACATATTTTTCCACATTTTTCATTCTGGAAAAAGGCTTTTTGTTCATTCTCCAGTTGAAATGATATCTTAGCAGCTACCACCCTCGCTTCTTACTTCCATTTTTTGGATTAATCGTCTTTGAGTCACGCACGGATGTTCACTCATTCATCTAAATCCTGCAATCAGTCAATAAACCGAGTCTAAAAATGTAGCAGTGAGCTGGACACAAAGAGAAGCCGACAGCAGCAATGAAAATGCGTTGTTGTTTGCTTGCTCTACCATCAATATCCAATGGTATTTGTAAAACAAAATTCCCTTCACGTATAAGTATATTACGTTTTAATTTTGAGCAAATAAAAATCCCATTACACACAAACAATGTCAGATAGCGGACAGATTGACACGACTGCCCTATCATTTATATTCACTACTTAACAAGCTGTTTACTGCCAACTAAAATCGGATGGAGAGGGTTCTAAAAAGTCAGGAAATGCGGTGGAGGAACAAGTAATTTTTTGTTCATAAAATGCCGCAAACTCTCCCAAAGTACATTGACAGACCTGATAAAGCTTGTAAGTCGGATCAAAGAGTAGCAGAATATTTAGAATCATAAATGTTCAGCTTTTGCAAGACAAATAATGGAATCGGTTACTGAAATTTCAATGTCATGAGAAATTATAAAACCCTAATCAAAACAACAATAATTTTAAATATGAAAATGACATTATAACTAACAGTGTACTCACTATGTTGAATATTATTAACACCGTTGATTCAAACCTATCTACATGAATCATCAATAGAATTGTTTTAATTTATTTATGCTGCTCGGCGTGATTGCATTACAAACAGGTTATACACGAATGTATGTTTGTAATGATGAACAGTTCATCTGCTTCATATTTTCATAACAATGTTAATAGCTTGTCAACAAAGACTATCAACAATACAAAAGACTAAAAGTATTGTGAAACTTACTGAAAATGCATCATGTTGGTAATTGTTCAAAAATACCCAATTTATTGCCAACCTCAATTTTTTCAGCTCACATAGTCTGGAGAAGTCAAGAAATCAATTGAAAAAAATTGAGCATTTCCTTGAAACTTCTATTTGCATGTTATGATCCCGTAAAATACAGCCCTTTAGCTCTGACGTAGAAAACCATGAAATCCTAAAACTACTATAGTAAATTTTGAAAAGTTATTATTCAGACACAAAATTAGGAGCAGCTTTGGAACATATCAAACCAACCTAATTAGCTGAATACGAGCCATACAACGTCACACATATCCTATTTTACTTTCTCCATACTTTTTCTCGTTTCATGCTCCATTCATTATTTACTAGCGTCGGCAGCAATAAGGTTGAACTTAAAACCAAAACGGAATAAAAAAAGCTGACTCGTCGGCCGCAGTTATAATGTAAAACTTTTATACTCACCAGAACCATATAGTACTACCTGCTAAGTAGATGTTGTAATAAAAAAAGAAGCTCGGTGTTTGACATGGGTTTTCCTTCTCACAATCAGCAACCATAGCGTGTGGAGAAAGCATACCCAATAGTATATTTATTTTAATACTATAAGACAATCATAGTATATCACTATCCGAAAATGTAAGAGAGAAAACAAGGAAGGGATAATGTCGAATATTCATTCATATGTATTGTGACCTCGTGAAGTTTTAGCTAAAAGTTTTAATACTATACTCTAGCTCCACCACTGACACTGGCTCTGACTCGTCATGTATTAATCCTAAGAACGGGCATTCGATTCGTGGTTTGGTTTACATTTCATGAAAGCACGTTTGCCTTCACTCCCTCGCTCACTCCAAGTGTAGCTTTGTGTAGAAGAGATTGGAGGAGAGCAAATACATGCTCAAAGAGCTTACATTCATTATGCATTGGAGTTTGAACGCAATTTCGTTTAGAATAGGGATCCATATCCATACCAAAAAAAAGTTTGGCTAACCTAAAAATATTATGCTTCCGTGTTGGAAACTTGGAGGAGCTGAGGAGTTTTTAACAAAAGAGTAATGTATGTGAGTATATTGTGTATTTTAATACATTATTCACTATACCTTAACATTTATTGGAAATGTTATACAAGATGAACTTGACGAATAAAGCAGTCAAATATTTTTACGGTGTAATAATTCATGGAAAATTAGGAATTGAAGTCTCAAGTAAAATATGAGGTAACCAAATAATGCAACCTTGCCAAACTACTGAATAAATGAAAGATTTTGGAAATGTCGGGCCAATGCTCTCTCCTTGCGTTTTAAATTAAAATTGCTGACAGAATTTCTGAAATGTCATTTTCTTCCATTTAAGATAACGAGACTGGTATTGTACTGTGTTATACAAGGAGTCTAATAGCATTATGGCATATAATAGATGTAATAGTAATAAAGCCTGTCGGTTGGGTTGGCATTAGAATGTTCCACTTTTCGTAAAGGCTGTGCTTGCACATCTACTACATTTGGAGCGGGCTTACTCCCATGTCTACATAATGTAAATCCAGCATGTATGGATGGAGAGTCAACCTTATGAATTTGAGAAAGTCCCGATTTTTCTCTTCCTTCTCGCCCGGATTCGTCGTCAGCTGGGCTAGGGCGTAGTGGGAAGCAGAGCCACGTTTTAAACTCATCGAGGATTTTTGAGGTCACAAGATTTCCCTAACTACCACCGTTTGTTATTACTCCTGCTACACGTTTGCATAGGAGAAAACACTCATCCAAAAAAATTGTTATTCCTTTCCCAAGTCATATGAGCAATGTGTTGTTGTGGGGGAGCTAGAATGGAAACAGCCTTGGAACATATGCAAAGGCCAAACACTACAAAGAATCCAATATTTTAACAGAGTGAGAGTAAATGCTGTGGTTTGCCGGATGTGATACAGAGTTCTTCACCGTTTGTTCGCAATAATGTGTCCTAGTTTGTAGCATTCACTAATAAAAATTTCAGTGCTTGTTAATGTACCATTTTGCCAGTTTCAAGCACAAAAACATATTCTAGAAACTGATTGTGAACTGAGTGCAAGCTGTTACCAATTATTTCTGAAGCATTGCTAACCTTAAAAAATCTAACGCGAATCTTAAAAATCACCCGAGTTAATTCCAAAACGTTTGAAATGCTAGATTTTTATATCCCAAAAAAAATATGATCATAATTTGGTAAGTATGAAATGTTTTGAAAATAGTTAAAATTTGAAGTCGGTATATATCATTGCTAAAAATAATTATTATAAAGTATAGTGTAGATTGAGTTTAAAGCTTCAATTTAAATAGCGTTAAAAGTCTGAGTTTATACGACACAGACGTCAGTTTGTTGTCTAGCTCCTAGTTTCCCAATATGCCATTCGGCAATCCCTATTCGTGGAAACTTGTTTCCGTATGCAAATGTTTGGGAAAATTTATCCACAAGCGTTACATGATTGCCGAAGTTACTTTGTTTAATTTTTGGCTTATACATCATGATACCTGAAAGGAAACAAAGAAGTTGTTCACATATTTTGAATGGTCAAGCTTACGAGTAAACTCGGAGATTCTATTATGCATGCAGTTCATAATATTATGAAAGTCTTTCCACAAAAGCACGAAAATATTTTGCAAAGCCATATTTATCATCTTAGATATCATGTTTGATAATTAAGTTCTCTTTCTGGATTGCCTACATTCGTCTACATCTTGTACCAAGGATGTTCATGATTTTTCATAAAAAAGTGAAGGTATTATTTACTTGGTGATGATGAGAACTGAGAACCCCGCAGAAATGCATCCCATTTTACTCGACCTTAACCTGACAACTAGACACGCTCACACTCAGTTTAATGGAGTAAGCAAGCAAAACAAATCCTCGATTTCTTAATCAACATAACACATCCTTTGTTAAATTATCTGCTTGTCATTTCATATCATCACCACCTACAGCCAAATGCACGTCCATCGTCCGTGAATGAATGCGTAATTAGTACAAAAGGAATTGTACATCATATCAGTAAAATCTTTTTTCTGTTGTTTATGTAAGAATGTAGTGCATTCATGTTTACGGAATGTCGGTATGTGTGATGATCGGCATGTGCTGGCGTGTGTGAACACGGCCAGATAACATTAACCTAAAATGATTTTTGATGCAAGGAAAGGTCTCCACCGAAATAAAAGGATTTTATTGATTTTTTTTCTTACAGGAAGCAAACCCATCATCATATCACTGCCAGATATCTGTGTTAGACGCATTGAGCTCTGTTTGGAATCTCAATGCTCAGCTAAAAATGGCTGGATATCAATTCAGAGTCCACAAAGTATCCTGAAAAGCCGGTAAGAATAGCATGATGGGTGAAATAATTAGCAGTAATAGCTTGGATAGTTATTAGCTCTAGCTTCCCCATGTGTGATATATGATGAATGTTATGTGTACATAAAATAGCAAGTTTGACTTAGCGTCAATCAAAACTCAAGGGCGTGTTTGGAATTCTGTAATGAATATTGGAAACACAAACATATTAGACTTATAGCGTGCCACACACAGACAGAGATGCAGTTATATACATTGTATTGTGTCTGCATGCATTCAAACACTCTTAAGATGTTTCTTTCTTTTGATACAAAGCAAAACACGCAAATATTTCCTGCAGCTTTTTTATGTCCAAATATTGTCTTCCCGTCGCTTCCTCCTCCACCGGATTTCAATCTTTGTTGATGAGCTGCTTCTGCAGAAGCTCGGTGGCTTAATGTAATTGAAAAAGTTTGGCTGATTCGTTTTCTCTCCGTGTTCACCCCTCTACAAAGTACCACAGCCTTGTAATATTATCCTAAATACCTTCCCCCAACCTATTGCTTCTTATAGGATAATCTTCTGTCGCCATCCATATCCTTGTAAGAACACGGACATTGAGAGTAAAGTTAAAAATACTTTGAGTTTTCTGCAATTTTTACTTTCAGCCTACAAGATTAGATTGGATTATGGTGTGGCCTCGTAGTGAGATTTGGTTGAGGTTTGGTACCCTTTTCGAAGTAAACTCTTGTCATTCCACAGCGAACACACATTCATTCAGTATTGTCATGTTATCGTGGTAATAAGACGTGTACATTTTTTCTACCATGAATTTTTACTGCATAAAATGACTCCTTGGTTGGTTTTGGTTACTCAAACAGCATAATATGTAAAGCTTGTCGTTGCGTAATCACTAACAAACAAAGTAGACTGCCTCAAGAAGAGGGTGACCGTCGTCCATAATGATTTGTCGCTAATACATACACAAAATAATGCCGTCTGAAAAGCAAACTGCTGCAGCAGGTTGAGCTCACAATCGTACAACATTGTATAAATTGTGAGTCCTTAATTTAAACTTCAAATCCTGCTAGGTGTACCAAAATCTAAAACCAACCAGACCTAGACTGGGGTGCAGTTTGATGATATTAATATTAAGAGTATCTCAAGTGACACAAAAGCAACACTTTGTTGTACCGTAACGCCGTCGCTGCACATGTAGATACAGTAATATTTTTCCATTGTACAGAAAACGACACTTGAAATAAAGGTGGAAAACTATTTTCGTACAGTGATGGAAGGGCTGATAGTGACGGACGGGATCAGAAAAGGGCTCCGACGATCATGCATATTTTACAAAAATGAGTGCATGTGCATGCCAAAGCCAAACCGTACACGTTGAATGATATGATATATTTATATGTGTGGAAGCCAGCTCAAGTACAAACTTGTGTAGCAGAGTTCCTTTCACGAGCGTGGAGTGGAGCACATTCGAATTGCATAGAGCGGATGACTCACTCCCTGACGAAGTTCGCTTTCTGTCAACCTTTTATATACGAATGTATGGGCTACAACGACAAGCTACAATACACAAAATAAAATATGTTCATGTGATAGTTTACCGTTATGTAATGCACAATTATATATGACGTGTTGATATCCTATTATATTCATATCCTCATTGGCATCTTTCTAACCTCCATTTCATCTTCTTTCCACTTACAAACTATGTTTCAGTTCGGAATTTCAGATTGATATGCTTCTCTTCGTCATTGGTTGGTTTTAGCTCATCTTATCTCTCTCACACATGTATTATATTTGTACACCTCAGGAAGATTATCGTATATCACATACATTTCATTTTACATTGCATTATGAGCCTTATTAAGTTTTCTTTTTTCAGGGTTGCTGCCGCACATATTCTAAATAGAATATAAAAGCGTATTGTGTACTTCACGCTAAAAACAAAAAGTAGGTAACATGAGGAATGAATGAGTAATTGAAATGAGCGACAAGAAAGCCCAGCTAGTCTCCCCCATTAAACGGATCATCATCACATCTTCTGTAGGAGTGAATTAGAGTGAAATAGTTTGTACATAATGTGATGTTTTCCACACACACGGGACACTTCTTAGTTGGAGCTCCAGGTGTGAGTAAGTGAGCCTTAGAGAGAAGGGTTTAATAATTCCCTTCTGCAAACTATACCACAAACATTCATTCCGCATTAGTTCATGCACACTGCCTCCTACATGTTCCTCAGGTATATATAGTCAGGATAGTTTCAATAATAATAATATCAATGTACAATATTTGAGTGCCCGTTCTTTCAAAGGGAATTTTTTACACACGGATGTAAGTTCCACATGCACTGAGTGGGGTTTAGGGTTTAGCTATCATTTTATTCCTGAGTTTTATTGCTGCTCCATTCCCAACAACAAGAAACAAAGCTAGTTCTACTCGGTTGTGTGTTTTTATGCAGTTGAAATCAACAGTTCTTAAACATTTTGATAAAGTGTGTGCTCCAGAAGAGTAGCCGAAAAGGAGAGCTCCTCCGTGTAACTCTTGCCAATTAGTATGCTTGATCGCGTGGTGTGCACCAGTCTTTTCCTACTTGTGAAATGGTTGGTGAGCTGAGTGGATTAAGGTAAATGTGATAAAAACAGTCGCTACTCTGCTTCGAGATCTTTGTGCGGCTCAGCATGCATGAGGTGGGAGTTGTGAGAATCAAGTCATTTTGCTCTGCGGTTACTTCTGCTGGAAACTCTACAAATTTGGAAATAGTTGGAGAAAAGTGACCCGAAAAAAAGAAACTCATGAAGTATCAATCAGTGTGAAACTTTGAAAAGTTTAGACTTTTATAGAACTTGAGTAATAATTACTCAATCCAACATGATTAATATAACGGGAAACAGTGATACATTTGTGGATGTCTATCCCATCCGAAACCCGGAATACCTCCATGTCTATGAGTGGGAAAATATTGAGCTGACAACGTTGCGGAAATGGGTCGGCAGGAATTGGAAGCTGAGTGTGTACGCGTCAGCAATCTATGTGGTGCTGATATACTGTGGACAAAGTTGGATGAAGAATAGACCCGCATATGATCTGCGAAAGTGGCTCACCAGTTGGAATATCATCCTGGCCATTTTTTCATTCATCGGCTTTCTCAGAACGTGTCCAGAACTCTTTCATGTGCTAACACAACCCTATGGATTCTACACGTCGGTGTGCACGAGGTAAACCAATAGATTATGCTTTCAATTCGAGATGGATTACTCTTTGTTTAGTGCCTGTCAATTAGCCACTGCTAATCCGAGTAATACTACCCAGTCTACACTTCAAAATGCGGTGATGCATGCATGAACCACCTTTTGTTTGCTTTAGTTATGAACTGGGCTGATTTCTCAGCAAGTTTTGTCCCAAATCCGTGAAATATGATACCAACAAAAATCGGAAATATAATAATGCACATTATCAACATCAATATCATTATGGTTTTGCAGGCGCGGACACAATGCAGCCACAGCCTGTTGGGGTTTCCTAATGACCATGTCAAAATCCTTGGAGCTTGGAGACACTGCTTTCATCGTGCTCAGAAAGCAGCCCCTACGCTTTTTACACTGGTAAAATAACCTCTCTACAAGTTTATACTTTCAGCAATGTCCTTTCAAACTGAACCAAACAAGTGACTAGATTATGGGCTCATTCCCGACCTTATTCATACCGGAATAGTGTAGGCATATCAAATACACACAGTCACAGCCTTGGAGCACATGTTTTGTAGGTGCAACGTCGCGTATGTACATTATGTACAAACTAATGAGATGAGCTGGCATACTTTTGAATATTTATGAACCTTTTCCATGTCTTTTTAATACCACCTTACTTACTTACGCTTTGTCTCTAACTCAAACCATTTCCAGGCGTTGCTCTTGCGCAACGCCACTCAGTAGTTTTTAATATTCCAATCCACTCCATTGCAATATGCACGGGCGTGTGTTTTTCCATTTGACGAATTTTGGGCTATGATTGGGGCATTGTAATTGAAATTGAAAACAGGAAGAGTTGGCATGAATAAAGTTGCATCACAAGTTGGGTGATGGTTGATTTCATGCAAAAGAAGGAGAATTGCAAGAGGGATCTTACGTGTCCTAATTGAGTATGCATTTGCATGCAGCGTTGGCTTTGGCTTTGGTTGGACGTCGTTTGGTAGGACATAAAAATTACAATTCTCTTTTATTAGGTTGTTACCAGTTCATTTATCCCATGATGATTTGATATTTGGTTTTGTATTGCAAAGTCAAAATTCAGAAAGCTAACATAACATTATGCTCATTTTTATTTTGGGAATATTTATTTAACAAGTAGGCCTTCCAGTCTCTCACGAGGTTTATGGTGTGACGCCTGGCTGAGTGGATTACAATAGAAAAGTGAAGATAGAATTGAATGCATCAAAGTTACCGTTAATCTTTGAACATATTACACCTTACCGTATATTTGATTAACTCGGTTGGACCCAAATATTTTACCTTTCATATCATCCATCCATCATTTATATCCATTCTTCCCTTCTTGAACCTTTATTACGGTCATTGTTATCGATATCAGTGCAAAGCTCCCCTTTTCATAACCGCAAAAATATTACACATCCAGGTACGAGCTCAAGGTAGTTACATATACATGTATATAAGGTCTATGGCAAGCAGCTGTCGTCCAATTTAGTAAAAGAGAATGCAAATTGGGGTATATAGTAGTTCGTGATGAAATTGAAGCTAAGCCAAACACATACATTTCCCGTTGTTGAAAGTTGCACGCTATGAGTCTTGCTCGATACGGTAAAACTTTTAAAAGGAGTATTAGAAACATATATTGCAAAGGATAGAGCGACGGATAGTCTATATATCCAAAATTATGAAGGTTTAAATGTCAGTCCTCCTCGCATAGAATGTTGGTATGTATTTTTGGCTCACTTTTCTTGCTCTTTTTCGGTCGACCTAGCATTTAGAATGGCTGAAAAATGTCACTACTCACTCAGTATATTATGTAGTGGAGTATGCTCCTACTGTTTGAGTAGAATTGGACAGAAAGTATGCAACAGTTCTCAAGTACGCGTAGGCATTTATTTAAACTAGAGAGTGAGTCTCCTAAAAGTGAAATCTAAACAAAAACGAGTACAGAAATTCATTGCTGATGCCAAGTATGCAACGTTTTGTGTGTTTTGATGATGATGATGATCCGTTTCTTCTCAGTAGCACCTATCTCACACTCGGTTGTGATATTATGCAGCGAAAGCACATGGTAATTGCTCTACGCATGTTGGTTAATGCCCACTTATAACACTTATCATTACATAACACCTCTCCTCTCGTTGTTAGTGACACTGTTGCCTAATAACCCTTAAAAAGTCAGCGGACTTGATGCTGCAACTGCTCAAAAGACATGCATTATTACGCCTGCTTTAATACATGTATAAATTAACGCATCCCATCTTCACCAGTTGGAGTTGTGCTTTGAATTATGTAAAGACAAGGTGTAGAGCTTGTTTGAAGAGGAATGAATGAGTAAACCGGTGGTCCAAACGGTTGCAAAATGAGGATATTCCATAATTATCACTAGAAATACAGAGGCAAGATGCAAAACAAACTTTTAAATGTGTGTAAATACACACAGGCAGCGCCTTTTCTTAATTTGCTACTTAACTCATATTACACAAATGTTTAGCTGTCTTTACCCTTCAACGCCGAATCATTTGTTAAAATCTGCATGATTTCCTCTCCTTAAATTATCCTTGATGCGCCTTTTTTTAAAGAGCTACATGCTGATGAAATGTATGAAAACAAACGTAGAACATTGTGAAATGTGTATTATTTTGTCATTTTCGACGGTTGTCAGTTTGCGTTCTTCCAGAAATGTGAGCTCGCACGCGTTTTAGAGACTCCTTCCTTCCACGCGTCACAAACACATTTATTCATGCTCAATTAGGTAGCGAAATAGCAAAAGCACGGTTATTAGCAGCTCACCAAAAGCGGTTTTACTAAGCAAGAGAATTTCAGCATTCCATTGTTACTTTTTATTATTCATCGTTGCTTGCTGGTGGCATGAAAAACTGAGTTGATTTTGGTCGTCTCTCATCCTATTTTACTGCCTGTTTTGAGAGGATTGTGGTGGCTCATCTCGCTCCATTTATTTGTAGCATTCCACAGTAATCGATTAATCTTTTGCCTCACGTTTGGCTTATAATAGCTAGCGTCATTCCTGATAACGATAATGATAATCATCATCATCATCACATCACACTGGATTAGCTTGTACTTTTTCTCCAACTTTCAATGAAGCTTTCTATATTTAGCTTGGTCGGGAGTACCCTATCATTATGGAGATTTGGGTGAAAGCCCTGGATGTAGATGATCTTTTTCCGCGTAATATATTCCCCTACATGGTCATGGATATTTATAAGAATGAGCGTGCATGGAACAAACACAGAAAATGACATCGTGACACAATATAATAGAACCCGTATATGAGAATAATTATCAGTATTATTAACAAATTGAACGTCTATTTTTGTGTTTAACAGGTATCATCATGTCACAGTATTCATTTACACCTGGGTTACTTACGAGGACTATGAGCCGTCTCTCCGCTGGTTCATGACAATGAATATGTTTGTACACGCTGTCATGTACACTTACTATGCCTTGAAGGTAATAATTGTGGAGGTTTTGGATCTCATTTCATCAGTATATGACAGGGAAATTGATACTCCTGAAGCGAATTAAAAATAATGGGCTGTGTTGAATTTTTTGAAAATGATCTCTTAATTCAACAAAATCGATGTTTGTTATTGTGGATCGTTTCAAATGTAGAGATTTTCTTTCAAAAAAATATTACGAAACATGACTAAATGAGATGAATATGATTTTTTCAGGCAATGAAGATCCGTGTTCCCAGAAACTGGGCAATGCTAGTCACCGTTTTGCAACTCAGCCAAATGGTCGTTGGTGTTTACATCAATGTGTACTCACTATGGATAAAACGTAATATATGCATAACTTTAACGGCTTTTATAGATATCCTGACAAATTAAATAATTTATTCCAACAGTAGATTCGCGGTTCTTGAGTATGTTAGTTGGGTGTAGCATGTGTGAGTAGATCGGTATTGACTTAAAATAATTGAATGCTTCTCATTTTTCATTTTCTTCCAGGAAACGGGATGGACTGTGTGAGACGCCACGAAGTCATTCAGTTGGCTCTGACAATGTACGCTTCGTATTTCGTTCTATTTGCCAACTTCTTTTACAACTCGTATCTCAAGCATTCGACTTCACTGCTGCTGAGGAAGAAGAAAGACTAGAAGTAACTACTACTTCAATTATTAGTGAACAACCAATTATTAACCATTCTCTTTTTTCAGTTCGTCTCATCATCATCAGTATCATTAAAAGACATAGTTGAACTTTAGTATTACTAAGTTAATAGTAGTTATTCAACACATTGTATGATTAAATGAGAGGTAAACCACTATGTCATAATACAAATCAGCATAAAAATTTAACCCACAAAAAATGCAACTTTTGCATTATTGTAGCCAGCTGTAATGTTCACATAAACAAATGCTACTTATCTGCATTAAGGCTTGCGGAAGGAAGATGAGCACAATATTTTAAGGCAGTTCCGATAAGTTTCAGGTTACAAACTCTTCTAGGTTTTCTTTCCTGTACCTGCTAACTGTGAAAATAATTGATATCATGGCGGACTGCGCAGATTTTCAAGAGCGAATTATTTTAAAGTAAAAAAGATCAGACATGGTTTACTTTTTAGCTTTAGCAAAATTAACCCATTGCATATATTGCATGATCCATTACAAAAACAACATTTGTGTATGAAAAATATTATTCTTTACTGCGAAAGTGCACAAAGGTGATGAAAATAGAATTATTAGTGTATTTATAACGGCACAACAATAATACAATAATATTGCTTACGTACATTTGTTATAAATCGCAAGGAGCTACTGATATAAATGTAAATAACGCTCCAAAAACAAAATTGCCAAATCGTTTGAGTTATATACGTATCAATTTTTGGTAAGTGTTGAGTATGCTAAGGTAGTTCTAGTTTATAAGACGTCAAGCATTAGACTACAAACAACTACACTTTATTATTAGCACAAATATTATTTATTCCAGATTAATTTACCACGCGAAATTGTTGTGCGCAGGTAAATCTTCGTCAGACACTTAGGTACTGATTTCGTTGTTGATTTTACATACATCAATGGATGTGTGTGAAGACTTTTAACTTTATAGCTCATTTTGTAAATTTTCTCCCAATTTCTTATTTCTTTGTCTGTTCTTCTCACGATCAATTTCCTCAATAATGTTATGCAAATCGCTCATGATGATTTGATGATTGCTATAATTTAGTTGGATGTAAGTGGAAATATTGGTATAATTTTTTTCCAGAACGATTGAACTATGCACGCAGCTACTTAAAACATCATGATATGATGGACGTAAGTCGTAAAGCAAATATAAGAAATGGCTAATATGTCGCGCTTATAGCATATATTTGTGAGTCTATAAATGATACGACCTTGACGGTCGAATGCCCATCATCGTTCCAAATTCCCTTTGTTCGGGCAAGACTACGCTTCATAATTCATAATAGGCTAGTTGAGAGCTACGATGATGGCGTAGAGTCATAAAGGTTGGTTACCCAGTTTTCCCAAGTTTTTATGATTCACTTCTTGTGTAGTTCGTACGTCACGATCTCATCTAACCTTACGATCACATTTAATGAACGTGTCGATTGTAATCAATTGAATTGAACTGTCAAAAAGCTATTTATATAAAACTCAAAACAAACACGCAAAAATAATTTTCAGCTAAAAACAATAATTCTTTCAATATAGCTATCATCATGGTCATTTATTATGTGACTGACTCTGTTCAAGGTTAAGTTTACAATCCATCGTTAAATAATAACCTTTTTTATTAGAACAACATCATAAACAAGATCTGTTTATTTCCTTCAACATTTTAACTGATTCACTGGGAAATTTATTTTCTACGATGTAATATTCCGCCCTGAGAATTCTGTTTACGAGCATCTTCCTTTTTATTTGTTATGGAACAACGTGCATGTCTAGGCTGGTCCTTTTTTGTGATTCATTAAGATGTGCCTAGTTTATTTTAGGAGTATTTTTTTGCAATTCAAATTTTAACTTCCGTAAATTTGTTCCTATTATGTTATATTATATTTGTATAATGTTTATACTTATTTTGATGAGTCATATGTATCAAAATCTTCATGTCTTGATAGCCAATGCCTCTAACTGCTTTCAAACTTTTAGGTGCAGTTTTGTAAATAAATTAAAATTAATCCAGAACAATCTGGCGTATTACTTATGCTATAAATATGTTCTACTATAATTATAACATTAATTTAAGTGATAATCAAGTGTGCTACAATGCAGTGTACGCATAAAAATATGCCTAGCTCGAGTCGAGACTACCCAGAAGCCAAGTAGAATGTGACGACGTGACAGTCTTTGTTTGTAACAAAATAAGTTTGTATTTGCTAGGATTTTAAAAGTTACCCATTTTGTAAATGAGAAAAAAAGTGATTCATTCCACAAAATAAAAGATTTTTTTTTGTCTTTGAACATTGAACTTCCTACTGTGGTACTCCTTGATAATCATAAAGCCTTAAACTGTAACCTTACAGCAATCACCCTTCATTTAGGACACATTTATAATGGATTGCGCAATACCAGAAACTTAGTAGTTGAAGTAACCAAAAACCTGATGGTCTTCATTACACGAGCTGAGTGGTGGGAGTTACAACGAAAGTGAGATGATGATGACGACAATAAGTCAATAACTCGTTCCCCAAAACTGCCAATGACTGACGACAGGTGCAAGGAGCCGTGAACTATAGTGCAATGGGATGCAATAATAATAAGGAATGATTTCCCACAGAAATGCAAAACACCTGTACAATTTACATCACAAAATAATGTAACTTGTTCATGACCTGCACCAAGTAAAGAAGGTTACAAAAACAAATTAAAATTCCAAGCCTTCGGGTCACAAGGTTTGTTTGCAGTACACCCCATTAAATTTGCATGATTCATCTATATATACTACTATCTTTCTATAAAATGCATCGATAACCTCTGAGGTTGTAACCTCAAGCCTTAAAAGTCAAAACAACAACATTCTTATATAATTTAATGACAAGCATAATACTAAGGGAAATAGTTCATTTGCATATTTTACATCCTCAGCCCACGAACACAACATGGCCAACCATAAAAAATTATTATAAACTCACGGGATGAGTGCAATTATTATTAATATGGACAATCTGAAGTAAACTGCATCTCCATATTTGTTGTGGAAAAATGGAAACAAGACAAGACATAAAAATGTTAGAATATTAAGGTTTTATCTCATCTCCATCAAAAGTACATTTTTAGTTATTTATTTGCCTCTTGTTCATTAACAACGAGGGCTTAGCAGTTTAAGGAGATTCTTTCCTTGGCCTCTCTAAATTTAAAAAAAATGGATTGCTCACTGCTCGTGGATTAGACATGGAGACGTGCTATAAAGATGCAGTTTAGGCGTGTGAACTAAATTCGGATTGGATATTTAATGTGAATACGCTCCCATTTATGTGATTGTTGATGATGAGAAAACGACCAATGAAGGTTATCCTTTCCCATTGCAGCTAAAAACTGGGTGATGAGATGTTCAAGAATTGGAAAAGGAAATCGTTTTTGGGACGCGGACCTTTTTTAATCTGATTATGATCACCCCTGCAGATATTAGGATGGTACTTTTTACAGGCATCGTCGTCGTTAATCAACTTGCATGAATCCTTGTGGGTTCGTTGGTATGCAGCGAAGAGATACAACGCTTGACGCCGCTAAAGCTCTTGATTGAAGTGAGGGTCATTCGAAATGTTCATGTACTTTGTAAACCATTGCATTGAATTGCATTGTGCACCAGTTAATCGATTGCCGCATTTTCTGTGTCATTAGAATATGATCTCATCAGGTCATCAAAGGATTTCATGTAGGAAGAAACAATATTCAAACTACCTCAGAAACAAACACAAGTTTGAGTCTGCATCTCGAGAGTTCCTTCAATTAAACTATATGAAGGGATGAAAAATGGGAATTTACTTGATGAAAGTAAACCACCTTGAAAAAAATATTGTTGCAGCGTTCACATAAAAAAATGAACCACGTGCATTGGTACAACTTTTGGAGTTGACGAGGAAATATGAAGTACTATGTTATATGGGAGTTCTGACCTTGCTCATCAACAACAACAACATTATATTATACACCTACTTATATAAACACTTGATCAAATGTAATTTTCATATGTACAGAAAGTATTTAGCCTCAAATCTTGTTTCAATCACAGCAGCAGCATTTGCCATCTGACTGAATGTATGTAGCATGAATGTCCAGCGTCCATACCTACTTTGCCTTCATTTCATTTCATGGAATACCTAAACATTGAGGTTCTGGTGTGTGTGATGCTGGAATTATTGAATGCATACATCAATTTTACAGACCTTCATTGTAATTCACCCCTTTGTTAAAAAACCGATTAAGCTATTAGACTATATATGCTATAACCATATTTAATTAAGTAGATAGTCAAGCAAAGCAATATTTCAATGTAAAATATGTACCCACACACTTTTGTGTGCTTTCTTGTCCATAACATGCATGGATACCGATAAGTTCTGTGTCCTCTTAAGCCTACTTGATTTGATCCAGCAACAGAAAATTGTTATCAGTCGCTTGTGTTCCAGGCCAGGATAAAGCAAAGAGCTGTCAAATAATATTTTTAAATCAGTATATAAATAGAATGTCATTCACTTCTCATAATATGCTTCATGTGTCAAGCTTTCTATGGAAGAAATCAAAGTTGCTGTGTTAAATCATTGGTGTTATTGAACTCATCCATTACACATGAACCGACAGCCAAAAGTCACATTAACTCATTGCAAAAGGAATATACTTCAATAGAATTTAATTCCGTTTCAAAATGAAAGTGTTCAGAAACTTAATCAAGTTCAAAGCCCACGTACGAGGCATTCGAAACATTTCGGATGGGAGCAAATGGACGAAACAGAAAGAAGGATGTTCACCAGGAATATTGACGTCCACCGTGGACATGCCACCAATTACTGGAGTCACGCTGCCTGAGTTTTTATTTCAAAATCTACACAAATGGGAGAATGCACCTGCAATGGTGAGAAATAAGGAAATACAACAATATGACATGAGTTCAGACGAAACAACAGACATAATTTATTTATATTTGTGGGAACTGTGGGGAAGCACAGAAATGCGCAATCACAGGTCGGCAATACACGCACGGGGAAGTTTACAAAAGAAGTCGCAGTTTTGCTGCTGCTTTGAAGCAAGCTGGATTTAAAAGAAATGATTCCATCTGCATTTTACTTCCGAACATTCCGGAATATCCTATTGTAGCGCTGGGTAGCATGCAAGCTGGATGCGTTGTTTCGACAGTCAATCCACTTTACACAAGAGGTATTGCTTGCTAATATATTTCACATGCAAATTTACTGCGCTTTCATAAAATGATGTTTTACAAATTTGCAGATGAAATTGCAAAACAAATTAATGACTGCGGAGGAAAAATTGTGATTACTATTCCACAATTGGTCACTCAGGTTGAAGCAGCACGAGCACTATGTCCAACATTAACTCAAAAAACAATCGTGGTGGGAGGCGAGCCAGTTAATGATTGCCATTCATTTTTTGAAATGATCAAAACGGATGCGTCAGGCGTGGAGTTTTTAAAAGGATCGGATGTCAATGCACTGGAAGATGGATGCTTAATTCCATATTCCAGCGGCACCACAGTAATTTACTTTTCTGTCAACTGTCGTTGTCTGTTACTTTAGAAAGGCTGACTGCTCCATCTATTTATTATATTAGTTTATTTTTCTGAATTTAGGGTCCCCCAAAAGGCGTTGAGCTGACACATTCAAATCTTGTTACAAATTTGAAGCAAATAACAACGGAAGGTTATCGCCAGACCCAATTTTTTGAGGGGGGAATACCACAGGAAAGATTTTTAGCCATTTTGCCATTCTTTCACATGTACGGATTTCACGTGATCATGAGCGTTGGATTGTACCAAGGAGCTTGTATAAGTTGCTTACCTAAATTTGAGCCTGAACTTTATTTAAAGGCTGTATTAGAACACAAGGTTTGTTTAATTCTTGGCATTAAGCTTAACTTTCAAATTTTAAGCATCTAAACGCAAGTTTATTGCTTATATTAGCCTACAACGCTTCATTTGGTTACACCACTGATAAATTTTCTCGCGAGCCATCCTCTTGTACCAAACACGGCACTTCCAAGCACTAAAGGGGTTGTCATCGGGGCTGCTCCATTAGGCAAGGAGTTGATAGCTAAATTTTTAACTAAATTCGGATCCCATATATTTTTGCAGGAAGGTTAGTTTTAAAAACTGTAGAAAATTCAATGGAAGCTAAGCAAATATACAAATTTTTAGCATTTTTTCTGAATAGGATATGGAATGTCAGAGATCCTCGTTACAAACCTTATACCCCAAGAACAACACAATGCTAGACCGGGTTCTTGTGGAGTCCTTATACCAGGAACTACCATGAAAATTATTGACTTGGAGTCGGGCAAAGTTCTCGGTCCCAACCAGTCTGGGGAAATTTGCATTCAAGGAGGAGCCGTAATGAAAGGATATCTTAAGAACGAAAAGGCAACAAAGTCCACTATTGATGACGAGAAATTTTTGCACACCGGAGATATTGGATATTATGACGAGGAAATGTACCTCTATATTGAAGACAGGTATATTTGCAAGTCATTAATTTAATAAGAATGCTAACATATTTATCGTAAATGAACTTGACTTTTCTTTAATTTTTATAATAGATTGAAAGACCTCATCAAAGTAAAAGGATTCCAGGTACAGTTTGAACGGCGCCCAATATTTTTTAAATATTGACAAAGAAAACCAACCTTTTGAAAGTTTTAAAGTACGTAAAAAATTGATTCTGTTAATTCGTCCATTCAGGTTGCCCCTTCGGAATTGGAGGATATAATGAGAAAGCACCCAGATGTAGCAGACGTAGCCGTTGTTGGTGTTAAACATGAACGTTTTGGAGAAGCACCTAGGGCATACATTGTCAAGAAAAATGAGAAGCTATCGGAAGATGATATTAACAACTTTTTGAAACCACAACTCTCCGAGCATAAGCAACTTGTTGGAGGCATTGAATTTATCGATACTATTCCGAAGGCTGCATCGGGAAAAATTCTTAAACGGCAGTTGCTGGCTCTCTATAATTCAACCCATCAATGAGATAATTAACCGAACATTAATTGTATATTGTTTATATGCCATTCTTTGTTACCTAAATGGTAGTGTGATATTTTTATTCGAATAAAAAAATACTATTAAATTGAAGAAACACAATACAAAAGCAATTTTTCAACCAAAAAAACAAACGTATTGATTCTAGTAGTGCCATGAGCAAATGTTTACATTGCATAAAGCCGGTATAATATAATTTCGAAATATTACATTTAAAAATTTCTGAAGATTATTTCTGTTTTATGTATGTATCGACATATAAATTATCGTCACGTCAGAAATGTTGAAGATTAATAATTTATAATAGGAGAAATGAGGATGAATTTATCTCTTCCATTCTTCATAGGCATTTTAAACAATATATTTTCGCGTCCTATAAACCAACTCAATTAAACTGACCATCCACCATAGTGGAGCTATAGATAAAAATATTTGTTCCAGAAGTGTTAAAGCGAATTATCACATCACGCGATAAGACGAAATCAAGGAAAAATGTTTTTTCAATTGCATATCACGCATGTCTGCATGTATATACATTTTATTTATGTGGGTCGAAATAGTTGTCTTCCTATAAAACCTTGCAGGATGTCTGGACTGATTTGTGCTAGATAATGTAAAACTGTTTAAATGTGTGAGAAACTAAACTAGTGACGTATGTATTCCAACGGAGATGATGCAACAGCACACCTACGCATTCAAATATTACTGGAATACTATGAATTTTGAGTCAGTATCAGACTGAATAGCTATCTCGTTCAATATGAATTTCCGAATATCAATTCCGATTCCATTTCACCTTTTAAATGCTGCATTAGCGGCTGTTCCACTGCTAATTTCAATATTTGGGACTATATCCCAAGTTAGCGATTACATTAGAAGTGGTACTTTGCTACGGGCTGCTAATTTGCTTCCATCATGCTGTGATACCTACGACTTCATTGTTGGTAAGTTCCATTTCAACTCAGAATCTTCAACAAGCCTAATAACATCTACAAAAAATTACTCATGTGGAATGGCATTAATTGAAAAGGTTTCGTCCTCTAGTGGGTGGCGGAAGTGCTGGTTCTGCAATTGCAGTTCGCCTCTCAGAGAACCCTAATGTTCGTGTTCTACTATTGGAGGCAGGGGGAGACCCAAACCCAATTTCGTACGTACCAGCTACTGCTTCTTATATGTTTTTGCATCCATCAGTCGATTGGCAATATAAAACGGCGAGTCAACCCAATTCCGGGTATGGTATAATTAAAAGGGTAACTAATACAAATTATCAGCGTCAACCGACCCACTTCTTTTAATTGCTTCTAATCCTACTAAAATGTAAATTTGTAAAAATCTGTAGGAAATTCCTTGGCCTAGGGGAAAATCATTAGGTAATGGAAGAGACATTGAAATCTGTTCCCATTTTGTTAAAAAGGTATGCAAAAACATTGGCCACTGTCGTAATGCTTTGTCTTTTTTCAATGCAATCGCAGGAGGAAGCAGCAACTCAAATTTTATGATTTACAATCGAGGAAATCCAAGAGACTTTGATAGATGGGCTCTACACACGGGAGATGCTCGTTGGAAGTACAAAAATGTTGAGAAATATTTTAGAAAAATTGAAGACTACTTTGGAACTTGGGATGGAAATGGTGGGGATATTCATGTGATAAAATAATGATGCAACAGTTTATGTAAACCCAACTTTTGTATGCTTCTTTCAAGGGTTTCATAGTAAGAACGGTCCATTGAGAGTTGAAGCAGTGGTGTATCGTCCAGGTTTAGATGATGTCCTAAAAGCTGCTCAGGAAAAGGGATATTCCATTCGAGATCAAAACGCAGATCAAAAGCAAGGTAATCATTGCCAGGAAAGTTTATGATACCAAACATCGTGATGGTTTTTACACTTTTCCCATCCTTTCTGCAGGATTTTCACCCCTGGACTTGACTCAGAAACGGGGTGTGAGATTCAGTACATATCGTGCGTATATCCGTCCAAATTTACGGAGAAAAAATCTTGTGATATATCGATACACCCTTGTCACAAAGGTCGACATCTATAAAACATATCTTAAAAGAGGTAATTTTTTGAGTATAGTAAAAAATACTGTAAACTTTTAGGTTCATCTGGACGAATCAAAGCGAGCAACTGGAATCAGTTATTTGAGACATGGGGTTAAAGGCTATGCGTCGGCAAGTAAAGAAATTATAGTTTCCGGTGGCACCATCAACAGCCCACAAATACTAATGCTCTCTGGGATTGGTCCGAAAGAGCATTTACAACAAGTAGGAGTGCAACCGTTAGTAGACTTGCCTGTTGGAAGTACACTACAAGACCACGTGTCCACAGCTATAGGCCCCTTCATCATGAATAAATCGGAATCATTAATTTTACATCGAGATGTTGACTTTAATGCGCTTGTCAATTACTTCAGAAATGGGAAAGGTCCACTGACATCCCCCCAAGCTTGTGTTGCTGTGGGTCTTGTTTCAACCCCCGGACATAGCACCGATTGGCCCAATATAATGTACACGGTTGCCAGTTTGGGAATGTTTTTTGGACTGCCTTATATCCTGGACACGGCTTTCAGCACAGGAAAGCTTGCAGAATCCTATTTAGGCCCGTATGTTGGGCAAGATTCTCACGTTATTCTCGTCACCCTTGGCCTTCCAAGAAGTCGGGGATTCATAAGATTGAAAGATAACAATCCTCTAAGTCAACCTATCATTGACCCGCAGTACTTTACAGATCCAACGGATTCTGATATTAAAGCGATGGTTAGAGGTGTTGAACTTATTGTGGATTTGTATGAAAATACAACCGCCTTGCAGAAGCTAAATTCTCGCCTTCCTCCAACAAAACTGCCAGGATGTGAGAATTACGTGCTGAGAAGTCCAGAGTATTATGAATGTTTTATTAAAACTGTTACAATTACAAACTACCATCCAGCTAGTTCTTTGCCGATGGGTAGACCTTATGATCCGCATGCTGTTGTCGATTCTCAGTTACGGTAATTTTAACTAGTTTGTAATTTTGGATTTCTTGGATTTCATCGTATTTTAACTATTGTCCATTTTTTTAAATTCATAGTGTCATTGGAGTTAAAGGTCTTCGTGTTTGCGACGCTTCTGTGATGCCATATGTGACAAAGTAAGTAAGGCTCTAATTTTATAACGTGGAATGATCAGCATGTTTTACATTACTTTGATATTTTTATTAACAGCACAAATACCAATGCACCCACTATTATGATCGGTGAAATGTGTGCAGATATGATAAAGAAAACGTGGAATTTGTTGTAGATGCTATTATTGTTTGTAATATGATGCCATTTAATAATAAACAAACGTATTAAAGAGTCAAAGGGTTCAAATTAGTTGATCTATGTCTGCTTAATAATTCAACTATCTATTAACTTATCACAATTAGTTCATTTTTGGCAAAAACCAATCCAACTGCAATCTTAAGTCCTATTTAAACTGTATCGCTGGCATAAAACACTTTGTATCAAAATGTAAAGCCCAAATCGTGTATAAAAGTGCGTCTTATAATTAATGCGTTGCATTCTTTGATTGTCTAAGGGAATTACGTATCTTAGCCATACATTTGTCGGACATGATTATTATTTTACAGTGATAGTTAATGCAGAACAGCATGACACTTCCTACAAATTCAGATCTTGGCCATGAAATGTACGCAGTTGTGCTGAAATAGCAAATAGCTAATTTCAAAATTACAATACTCACCTTGCCAGAAGCCTATTGAGCGAGTTCACGGATTCAGACATATCTAAGTTGACTGCTTTTAAAAGTATAGCGTTACCATCTCATGGTAAGTAGTCAGAGTAATATGTCTAGATTCGTTTTAATTTAATTGGTCAGTGAAATAAAGCGCAATTGGCTTACAGCAATATGAATGTGTTGTAATGTTGATAAAATGGGTACCTTGTTAGCTAAGCACCAGGAGTTTGGATACATTCCAACTATACGACAAAAATGAAAACCATATATATAAATTAAGGGCTAATCTCAAAATTTTCCTGCATCGCTTTACTGCTTCCTTTATAAGAACTTTTTTAGTACAAATCACATAGCAGCGAGTCAAAATGGCAACAAGAATTCTGTTTCCGATTCCCGCAAGTTTTATAGATTTTGGATTGAAAATTTTGCCGATTATAATTGCAATAATAGGATCATTGTTGCGGTTGAATGACTACGTCTTCAAGTGGCTCGTTTTTGCACGAGTCAGGCAACCTCAGAAGTCGATGGCTTGGGGTGATGGCATTTTGGGACTTGCATCACTTGCGTTAGTTCCTTCACAAATTAAAGTATAATTAACATTATTCGAAATAACAATTCATTCATATTGTTTTTAATGCGTAGTTGGTTGCGGGTTCGCGGGTGACTGCCATACAATTGCACCGCCGATTATCTGAAGACTCCAAAGTTCGTGTTTTCATTGTTGGATGCTGACAGTGACCGCAAATCGCGTATATCACACTATGGGTACGCCAACGGCTTGAGCGTTCCATAGTAGCAGGGTGGAGCGCCCTTAAGCCATCCGGAAACAGAAAAGATATTTTGGGGAGCAAAAAAAGTTATTACACCGGCTTCCGTGTAAGCATTGCGAGTGCGGTTATGCGGTTAATAGAAAGCACCAGGCAAGGGTACTCTGGGGGGCTCGAGAGGTCGCGGATGGGAGGCAGGTAGCAAACCTTTCATTTTATGATTTGACGATCGGGAAATGCTAGAGGATTTGTGACGAGATGGGGCAGTGGACAAGCAAGGAGGATTCACGTTGGAAATTATGAAAAAGCCGTGGAAAAGATCTACCAAAGGATGGAGGACTATATGGAGTTTGGGAAAAAAGTGGTGAGAAGTTGACAACTAAGCAGAAGTTTGATAAGTACATTGGATGCAGAAAATAATATATAACTTACACTCATACGGGGCAGGCTTAGGCACACGGGATAGAGTGGTCCAAGCTGACGCGTCTGAAGCGTGGTGAGTGTTTCGCTGCGCTCGGTCCGAATCTATGATTAGGATGCGTGCTCTAAGGAATTTGGGACAATTTTGAGAGATTAAAGATCTGTCAACCAGAATTCTAAACTCTGGCAAGTGATTTTCCCCAGGAATCCGACTTCACCAGAAACGAGGAGGCCAAGATTCAGAGTACATTTTCGGGCATAACATCAAACATAATTTGCATCAGTACGAATTTAGTAATATTTCGTAGCACACTGTCATGTTACAAAAGTAGGCGCCAAATAAAAAAAAAATGGTGTACGAAAAATAATTTAACTCGCTATGGATAGCATTAAATGATTTACGTTAATGATGGGCACACAGGATTCATTTTGACGAGGCTCGCGTGCTGTGCGCGTGGTTACGTTTTTTTAGGCAGCGGTGTGAAAGGGTATGCAGGGGCAAATAAGGAAATTATTGTTTCATGTGGGGCAATAAATTAAGTCCTCAAGTTGTTAATGCTCTCTGGTGTGGGACCTAGAGAGCACTAATAGAACCATCGACGTTAAAAGTAGCACCATTTTCACCGCTTTGTAATAATTTTTTTTCATTGTAATTGTAGCATTTATTGTTGTCCCAGCTTTCAGAATATCAGCTCTCAGTCGTCACGTACTTTGTCCCGTGATGGTCTTCAATCTTAGCAGATCTATAGGTACAGGCACGCAGTATGTAGAGGAGCGCATTTTTAAAAAACACCAGATGCAGCGTACAGCCTACAAGACTCCTTCCTTTACACGAAGAGATTTGGATGTTGGAGCTGCCTTTAATTATTTAAAGGATGGAAGTGGTATGAAATTGTTCAACACAAAGTGAAAACGTAAGATATCTAGCAAACTGTTTTAAAAAAATCTGGTTTTATTTACGGCGAGTGAACGCTGCTGAGCCAGACCAAGTCTCCTTTTGGGCAGTACAATGGGAAGAGTTGGTACTCAGTAAACTCAACTTATTTTGCTTGAGACTGAGCAAGGTGACATTATGTCACAACTCTCTAGTAGCCAGTTGCTTGGGCAAATAATATTGATGGGCTTCGGTCCAAATTTATCGGGAAATACGTGCATTTAAACCACAAGGGAATATCTGGAGATTTTATAGCTCCGGGAAGTAGGGATATAGATGCACATTAGATGTTTTAAGGGTAGTCGCGGCTCGCTCTCTCCCCAAAACGCAGGGGTTATAAGTTCAGAGTCTTATAATGGATAGGCAAAGCCCCGAACATCTCAAAACCTTTGATAAACCCGAGATATTTCTCTGATCCTGAAAATCAAGATATGAAAGCTATGATAGAAGGAGTATCCTTATTGCTGAAGTTGTACCATAACACAACCTCAATGCAAAGAATAAATGCAGGCATTCCACGAGCATACCCTGAATGTCCTCAAAATGTGCCGTTGGACAGTCCGGCGTCTATTGAGTGTGTAATAAGAACTTTCACCCTTACTTTATATCATCCAAGCTCAACTTGTGCCATGGGGAAGGCGGAAGATCCCAATTCTGTTGTTGATTCACAGTTGAGGTAGGTTTGAAAAAATGGAGTTTTTAAAGTTACCGATTTGATTGAATAAACGTTAATTTTCATACTACTTTTACTCCAGAGTCAAAGGCGTTACAGGGTTAAGAGTAGCTGATGCCTCAATAATGCCGTTTGTGACAAAGTATGTATTCGCATAAACATTTTGGCATACGAAAATTTTCTTTGCCAACCGTAACAAAAGCCTATTATGTAATCTCTTGAGTGGCAGTTGACAGAAATTGCTCCTACAATGCATGAGATTGTGGTGGAGATTATGAGTCTGTGCCGAACTATGATCAAGTCCGATTGGAATATTGGATAGATGTATATCCATGTCATTGCGCCGTCAACCCATCAAGCTTCTGTGGTGCCAGTTAATTTTACCATTACTAGTCACGTCATAATAGTCGATAACCACAATAAATAATTTAAATTTAAAGCCATTCAAATTTCAAAAATTGGGATAATTGCATATTATATTCCTTAATATTTATTTGAGCCGGTACGTAAATATCGAATTCTGAGGAGAAACTGTGACAAGAATATTTTCATTTGCAAAAATGAGCATAAACATGTTGATGATATTTTAATCCTACTTTGAATTTTGCATTGTAATAAAAAGGCTAAATTATTCATACTTATAGTATGCATATTTTAAAACTGTTGATCCAAACTATCCTGCACTCGTTGGTTTAACTGTGGGTTGATATACGGTCCAGGTCTATTAAACTGATTTCCAGCAGATGCCCCAACTGCGGCAGAGCCGGCAACAGATTTGTGAAACGGACCCAGATCAATTGATGCAGAGCCAGCTAATGCTTCTGAAATGGAGGAGCCAAAACCATATAAAAGTCCACCCTTCGCTGACGATTTTGCGAGGATTGCTAAGATGACCAGAATCAGGATGCCACCTCCGATGACAAGGATTATCTGTGAAATTCAAAGAGAAAAATAGTTTCAAAACACATTCACGTTTTGTGAAATTACTGAACACATTACATTGTAAAAAAAATTAAGAATAAAAATGTACCTTTTTAAAGACAAGGTAAGGAGAGGCAAGATCATATCCTCCGCTGAATGATAGAGACTTGTACGGTCCGAATCCGAAAGGAAGCCCTCCCAATGCTCCCAACCCACCAAGTCCAGGAATCCCAGCACCCCCAGGAGGAGGTGGATAGTTATAAGCGCCACCAGCAGCTCCAATGGGTACTGAACCCGAAAGCTCCTGGCCGTGTTGGCTCGCCGCAGCCGCTGCTGCGCTTCGTGGCCCAGCCGCTGGATCGAATTCCTTGATGCCCTAGTGTGGATTGTAACTTGAGGATTTCCGGCTAGGCTTTTAATCAAATCTGGACTCAGACCCGAGATAAGGCCAGCTATCCCATCACCAGCTCCTGGATCCCCACTGGAGGTGTGAACTGTTGTAACTGTTCCACTTGGCCCGGATGACTCGGATGTTACTGTGTTTGTAGATGCGGAATGAGCATGACTATGATCGCCATCACAGTGAACAAGTGTAAATTGACTAGCGTAGGAAAGCAGCAAAATTGCCGTTACTTTAAAATATGCTGAACCCATTTTTTAAATCACAGAAAAAATCAACTTAAAAAATATCACAAAAAATGGGTGAATCCAGCCGGCTCAATGGCTTCCCTAATACTGACAGCTATCTTGACTTACGAAGAATACACTTCTTTCAGTTAGTCGTGGGTCATTCACCATTCTTTCATAGCCCAAGTCGAGAGACTTAAAAAGTGGAGTATGTAAAAAGCATGAGATATCTGAGAAATCCTAGCCAGGATCAAGTAAATGATTACAATAAGAAAGCCTAAATTTTATATTCATCCAGAATAATGGAAATAATGCTTAATTTAAATGAATACTGTATGCAGGTATGCAGAACTTTCATAGAATTGGGACTGACGACAATGACATTTTGTCAATGCTGCTTTTGCATGCAACATATATATATGGTAACTTGGCATGCTAACAAAGGTTGTGCTCAGGTACACTCATTTGTTTTTGCTGGAAAACCCGGGCAGGTATTTTAGTTTCCGGAACAGATCGTGCTATACTTGCGCAGTGCCTGCTTCATACAATGTACACAAGTTCAGATTCATTTGCTCCTAAAAGCTTTGCAAGTTTGACAAGTACAAGCTCGCAAATAATATTTACGATCTGAGCAGCAAAGTTTCCTCCATCATCCATATGGCTAGAATCCACAGTCTTGGGAATCAAAATAAGTCAATCTCTCGCAACATATACGAGGGTCATCACATCAGCTCGGCTTACAGATTTACATGATAATAAAGTTCATTATACTACTATCCATCCTGATATTGATGAGTATATGCCTGTTTACAATCGGTTTTATGAACGTCTTCTTCAATTTATTTCACACACATTCCGTATCCCCATCCATTTCTCCCAACAACTCATAAATTAGACGCTTGATTAAGTTATTTAAAGTGTTTATGCATCTGCTATAGAAAGAATGTTCAGACAGTTCATCCTTCTCATTCCATTTGCATACAAGCTAATCTGCATCACGTTTTAATTCATTCTTTATATCTCCTATCTTCATTCCACCTTAAACCTATCAACTTATCATCTTAGGTAAACTTCCTATTTGTATATTTGTACATCATTGTATGCTACAGACATGCTAACATCGTAAACCTCCATTGTATTGGGTTATACGAGGTGTTCGTTCCACTTCCAACTTTTTTTCCACACGGTCGGCAAAGATTTTGCTCCGGCTTTTACCGTTTCATGTATACTATTATTGCCATTACCATTGCATTTCCTATTCCGCACGTACACTTTGCAAGCTATATACTATGTACGTGCATCTTGGTTCCAAGTTCCAATATAAGTTTGTTGCATTGATTATACAAAAAGAAGATGGAAATCCATACAAAAGTCTGTGTCCCCATCCTTATTTTCTTGTCTTACCAAACCATAATATCATGTGCATGTGTGTGGAACAAGTAAATGAACAACTTTATTCAAAACCCATTGAGTCTCGTGTGAGATTTTACACACTATAACTCTCATTCCCAACAAAATTAGTCATGTAATTAACGAAAAGGTTCATTGGCAATCTGACACAAATTTCCAAACCATTTCTCACATTTGTTTCAGCACACCTGCACCTAAGTTCGTAACAGACTCCAGATCTAGTGATATTGGATATTACGTAATATTTATTGAGATTTTTAGTTGGCGTCACTGTTTCAAATAACTTTTGCTTTTTAAATAGGTAGCTTGAAAGGACTATTTAGCTATATTCGTGGAAACTTGCACAACTTGATTGGATGGTAGCAGCAGAAACGGAATACCTTAATCTCTTCCAGGATCCAATGCTGTATTTTGTCACCAGTGAATTTGTCCCAGTGAGTGAGTGTCACGAGATCGATCTCAAACTTGAAATACTTCCAAACTACTACCTTCAAAATTACGACAAAAGAAAACGCAATCTCTACGAGTTGCGATAAATGACGGAGAATGGAAATAGCGAGAGTGGAATCAACTTCAAAATCATCATTTCTGAACACAGTTGATGGCAATAGTAACTTTACAACAAAGTGTTGTGGAGTGTGTTCGTTGGGAGGAGACTACCTGTCTCCGATCACCACTTGTTGTTCTAGTTATTGTTGCTCGGGTGTAGAAAACTTTAATCTCAATTTCAAACGGCGTGCTCCCAACGAAGGTTCAAAGCCTGCAGGATGCTTTAACGAAGGCAGTCTCGAATTTAATTCTCTTGCCAGAGTTAACACTGATGAGACAATCATGATAACTAGGAACTGCTTTACGAATTATTGTGTCACCGATCATCATCATTGTGACGAGGGCAGAAATGAAGACGTCCATGAAAGTCTGAATTCAACAGATTCCGTATGCAATAACAATCACCAGCCTTTGATAAAAGCCTCCTTTGTTGAACTGTGAGTCAGTGCGACGCTCTTTCATCTTCACTGAATTGTTTCTTCGTGAGAACAAATAATCTCTGTCCATCTTTGAAGTAAAATGCTCGAAAATAACGTTTATTTTGTTGTAGTAGCAGAAACTGACTAGTGCGTCAATATTTTTGGATTTTTCATTACTTGCTGATCATCGCTTGACTGTTTATAAGAGCTTATATAATAAATTTGCTTCGCAGAGAAAAACAATTCGTCCTATAAATTTATTTCTTCTGCGCAAGTTTTTGTGCAGTTCTTTGTTGTAGGAGTGAATTGCTTGTTTTCGACTGCAATTGAATCATCAGCCTTTCCGAATTATTAGAAGAACGGGCTGCAGTACTTACTTTTGCGTAAAAGCTTTTTTCATTAGATTGTTTGAGATAGACAGCAGGGAGAGTGACGTATTCCACTTTTCAGCTTCAAAGTGCAAAAAAAATCAAAATGGTAAAAGAAAAGCCCAACTCAACGAGAATTTATGACACTGAAGGCTACCGACAAAGAGCAGCGTGTATTTGCGTGAAAGATGAAACAGAGTCTGAGGTTTGACCAACATATTTTTTTGTTTAGTAAAATTCATCATGATGGTGAAAAAGTATCTAAGAAATTTTTAAAATTTTAGATTTTACTAGTAACTTCATCAAGCCATACGGATCAATGGATTGTTCCTGGTGGTGGACTAGAACCTGATGAAACCAGCGAAGTGGCAGCACTTCGTGAGGTCATTGAAGAAGCTGGAGTGCATGGAAATATAGAAAGATCCCTTGGAACATTTCAGGTTAATATTGCTTCTTGATACCTGATCAAATCGGCAGAATAAAACATTAATTAATTCATTTTTCTAGAATGAGGAGAGAAAGCATCGCACAGCCGTTTATGTGCTGATTGTGACTGAAGAACTGCCAGAATGGGAAGATTCTAAAGCAATAGGTATTCAGCTCATGCTGTAATAACATTTTCCTACAAATTAAGCCAAGTTTTAAAAATAGTTCCGGATATTATTTAGGCCGGAAAAGGAAATGGTTTACATTTGAGGAAGCAATGAAACAACTAGCTGCTGACAAGCCCGTTCAAATGGATTATCTCGAACATTTACGGCCTCATAAGAAGGTAGCTGAACCCAACCCAAACAGAACTGATTGTAGTTGATTTTATAACACCTAAAATGTTCGTGTTTACTTTCCATAGCGCAACCATCAGACTGATAATGGAACTGCACCTACTTAAACATAGTGAGAGACGAATTCTTGGGGCGCATGATGATGTAATGTCTTCAACTATATGAACCGAAAGAAAAAAATAAACTTACTCATATTTATCGTAGAATGTACACGTAAAAACTTACAGTTTAGCTATTTTTTTGTGTTTCGCCAGTAGAGGGATAACTGGCTTGGTTTCGCCACATTTTACAAATGGTACGCCCAGAATGGCTATATTTGTACTGTCAAAATAATTTTATTGTGTATACCTTATACGTCCTATATTCAATTATTTGTATAAAATTTATTAACGGGCAACATTACCATCTTAACATTATTTAATTTATTGTGTTTGGCAAAGCGTTCGAAGGGAGCCAGACAGTAAGTACTTTTTTGTCAAGCCGGTTTTCTCTAGATGTTACGAAAATGGTCAGTATGTATCATGTCCCTTTCGCATGTGTGAATTCAAGCAAAAATGCATTTGATTTTTTATTGAAGTAAATCGAAATATGTTTAAATTAGCAATAATATTACAACACAAATTCAATTTGCATCGATTTGTCATTGAATAAAGGCTGTTTGAAACTTAACTGGCTAGTTAACACCAAGTTCTTTATCTAATCATCGTTATGAGTTCTTTTGCATGTTACAAAATTTTATTGCATATTATTGATACATCAAAAAATTGGACGAATAAGCTGGCTAATTGTCTTGTGCTGTTAAATTACACGTTACAGTTTACCTACCTGAACGCGCTGTGCATTTTGTGCTGTTTTCATATCAATACGTCAGCTCACAATTATCACAATAAGTTTTTTCTATAATTGTGCAGAAAAAACTCATTTTTATGCCCTTTCAATCCGATCGTCGCATGTGTACATGAAATTATTATTATAATAATTACTGGGAGAACATTGCATTTAAAAGCTCAAACTTCATAAGTGCTTCCGCTTCTTGTACCTATACCTTCAATTCATCCACCTTCCTGAAACCCATTATAAATCTTATATGCTTCTGACATGCCTTGAAGGATGATTACTCGAAAACACGAAAAGCGAACATTTTTTTCAAATAGATCTAATAGCTAATAAAACTATTTGCCTATATGGTTGAATGCATGTGCAAAATAATAATGGAAAATATATCACATCATATCCCTGCTGTTTGTCCTAAAAACCAGTTAACATACTAACGCAAAAGAGTATCCCTGCGAGCGAGCTAAAGGCACATACTACCCTGGCATGATAATTAATGCTCCTGAAACTGAAAAAGACACAGAAAAAGATGTATAATTTACCATAATTTGTGTGAGATCTAGCTAGATGATATCACTACGTGCTTTCAGGAACCTTTCCATTTCAATGGCAATTTCTATTCTATTATCTGTCGTAGCATCTCTTTGTTTCTATCAACAATGTTTAGCTTTAGCAGAAACATCAACATAGTTATACGCCAATAAAATTTTCAATTTCAATAAAATAATTTATATTTTCATAGATGGTTGTTTTACATTTGTATTGTTTGGTGCAGTAAATGACTTTATTGCAAAAAAAGCCAATGCATGCCTACTAAAAGAATTAAAAATCGATTGATCACAATCTACTCCCCATTTGTATTATAATGGAATTCGTTTACATAACTTTTTAATGGTTCAGAGATCCTTGCAATATTATGGGGTTAATAATTGAATTTATTACAAATAATTGGGCTGCCGATGATTACGGATTACTCAGACGTGACAGAAGACAAGCCCTAAAACACTGTTACGTGCTAATATAAACTTCTTCGTTCTTCACAGCCAATATGAACCCTTGTAAAAACAATTTAAGAAAGTCCACGTTTCAAATCTCGAAACAGAATGAAAGAGAGTAGTTGGTAGAACTACCATAACTTTATGAATTCACTTTGAGTAGAAACAGAAACGTCTTGATAAGATAAACTGAAAGGCAACCATAATATCATTTAAAAAGGTGCTTTACATACTTGGCAGTTACAACTCACAATCTCTGTGTGCTACTTCAGTTTTGCTTGGGTGCTCAGACAATTTGGCATTCTGACGCGCTCGCAGTTTGCACTCAGGTGCTAGACATGTGTAGATCTACATGTGAAAGTGAAATTGAGTGAGTGAATCTTCGGAACATCTAACAATGAAAGATGGTTAGGTTTCGTGCGGCTAATGGCGAATTGTACCTAAGTAGACACATTTGTGAAGGAGTAGTAAAATCTGGTCAGTTAACTATTGTATCTGGCTGAAGGCAATCATTATCAATGGTTAATTTGGTAATGATTTTTGGGTTAAATAATCATCTTCGTTAAGTAATACGTACACTTTAAGGCTTTAAAATGATACACCTTTTAAGGCTAGTTCCAGTATATCCTGTGTATTTTATATTGTTTGCGACGTTTGGACCACTTTTGGTCGTGAAACTCGCTTGGTACCAACAACTGATGGACTTTGTTTTATCCTCATCGTTCCTCTATGTTCATGATCCAAAAAGTCCGGAGACCTTCGACTTCATTGTTGGTATGTGGACGTGATATCCAACTTATAAAAGTAAGATGTAGTGAAAAAAGTTTGTGCTAGTATTACAGTTTTTCTTATTAATTGTGACAGTTGGTGCGGGATCGGCAGGAGCGGCTGTCGCCGCGAGATTAGCTGAAAATTTCAGAGTTTGTATCATTGAAGCCGGTGGAGATCCCAATCCATTTTCGTATATCCCAGCAGCAAATGCAATTCAGCTAGATCAACCGATTGTTGATTGGGAGTATAAAACGGAACCCTTGGTTAACGCGGGATATGCATTTATTGACCAGGTTAGAAAAAATGCAAAATTATATATTTTTCATTAACGTAGGAAATCACAAATTAAGAGTTGTTAATTTCGCTTTGGTACATTCAGAATAATACAAACAATATATTTTTATAGCGTATGCCATGGCCTAGAGGAAGGGGCCTGGGAGGTATGCTATATTATATTATTCACATTGAGTCACACCCAAAATTGCAGCTTGTTTTAACAATTAAACAATAATTTGCATTGGAGGTTCGTCAAACCATAACTGGATGCAGTACATGAGAGGAAACCCAAATGACTTTGATCAATGGGCTAATATCACAGGAGACGTGAGATGGAATTATCAAAATGTTTTGCAGTATTTTAGAAGACTAGAAAATTATCATGGTCATTGGAAAGGCAGTGGTATGTGATTTACCAATCAATTTAATACGTGACTAACGTGATCATTCAATTCACCGTGCAGTTTCCATTAAATTTAACCTGTGCAGAAGCATACCATGGCCAAGGAGGGCCTATGAATGTAGAGGGACTGGTATACAAGCCAGCATTAAAATATTGGATGGCAGCTGCAAGTGAATTAGGCTACCAAACTGGGTCGGATCCTAATGCAGTTCAAACTCAAGGTTTCGGACCCTTCGATGTTACACAGAAACGAGGTTTTAGGTTTAGTACGTACAGAGCCTATATTGTTCCGAACCTTTTGAATAAAAACCTTGTCATTCGCCGATACGCTTATGCAACTAAGGTACAAACTGGGATAATAGCATCCACGATGTGTTAGTATAATTATAAAAGATGTATAAACTCATAATGACTTCAATGTGACACACAGATTCATTTTGATGAAACAATGACAGCAACCGGAGTATCATATCTGCATCACGGAATACCAAAGTTTGTAGCTGCAGCTAAAGAAGTGATTGTGTGTGCTGGGGCGATCAATACCCCTCAGCTTCTATTGTTATCTGGAATAGGACCTTTTGAACACCTCCAGGAAGTTGGGGTAAGATTTTTTCGTTTTTATAAAAAGCATGCTTTTCCTGACATGACTATAATTTATATTACTGGTATTTTTTTAGGTAAAACCACTAGTAAACCTTCCCGTTGGACTAAATTTGCAAGGTTTGTTATCATTTTCAGTTAATGGTAATTTTGCATTGCTTCTATTTGTTTTGTTTTTTCATTTTTTGTTCTCTTCTAGACCACGTGTCGGCTGTAGGTCATTTCTTAATGGAATCTCCACTTTCCTTCATCATAGAACGTGACTCGTCGTTAGCTTCTATGTTAGAATTATTCCTTTCCGGAACCGGGCCCTTGACAGCCAACGTGGGGAATGCAGGGATGGTTCTACTCAACTCCAAAAGCATCTCCCGACTGGCCAAACATATTTTATATTTTATCTGCGATAGGGAACTTTAAAGACTTTGGAAAAGCTCAGGATATTTTTGGCTCGTACGCTACAAACCACTGGGAAAGATGGTTGAAACCTACAATGCCCTCAGACGCTCATTTAATCTGGGTGCTTTTAGCACGTCCAAAAAGTCGGGGTTTTATTAAATTGGCGGATGCTAATCCCATGTCCAAACCGATAATTCAACCAGCTTATTTCAGTGATACTGGTGATGAAGACGTGGAAGCGCTAATTGACGGGTTAGAGTTTCTCGTGAAGATGTATGAGGGAACTAAAGCGTTTCAAGTTGCAGGGGCAAGGATGAACCCAGTTCCTATGCCGGGTTGTGAAAACTATATATTTAAAAGTCGTCGTTATTTTGAATGTGTTGTAAAAACTTTGCCACAGACGATTTACCATCCATCATGCACAGGTACTAATGATAATTATAGACTTGAAATAATATTTATAATTATTTTATAACACGTTTTAAATTATACAAAATTATTTTTTTGTGTAGCCCCAATGGGAAAAGTTGGAGATCCAAGGGCCGTATTAGATTCAGAATTACGAGTCATTGGTACCAGAGGCCTTCGTGTGGCTGATGCCTCCGTAATGCCAGTTATCACAAAGTAAGATTAATTATGAGTTCAAACCATTTATCAGAAAAATCAATCTATTCAACCCTCCTCTACATTTTATGCTTCTTCGACCACACTTTTTTATGTAAAAACATTTTAATTGATGTTAAAACATTGTTTTCTTTCAGTGCGAATCTCAACGCACCAACTATAATGATAGGGGAACGAGCTGCTGACTTGATCAAAGCAAGTTGGCTCCCCAGGTTTTGAGCATACTAATATGCTCTAATGATTTTACTGAGCTGTCAAAAATGGTGAATCAATTAGAAAATCTAATTCAAACCACAAACGCCCCAACGAATTTTATAGAGTTGATCAACTTTCATCACATAGTAAGGAGCTTTCAAAGGAATTCTTCTGAAACTTTTATTGGGATGATAATGATTGTAAATATAAAGTGCCACACCAACTGCCATTTCTACAAACCTGAACTATACAAAGATGCCTTTTTGCATGCTAATATATAAATGTACATGCAAAAACTGCGTTTAACAATGTTTTAGAGCTTGTAAGATGTATCCGTTTTCAATTATGGGATTAGTGAAGCTTCAAAAGTGCGTGTTTTTATCACTTCATAGCTCACGGTATGTTATCTTTAAAGATCAACTGAACTGAAGCTCAAATGATAGTAATATTTGCGCTAGTCAATATATTATTATTGTTGTTGTGTTATATTATTGTTATAACTTTTTATTTTATGATGTTATCATATTTAATTATTTAATTGCTTAATTTTTCAATAAATATTACGTTGCTTATGCACCTACGACATTTTATGAAGATATTGAGCCGACTCACTTTTACACTACATACAACATATTAAAAGTGAGCTATGTACTTTGTTTATGTGGCTGGCTTGTTCTGAGTCCGAAATTCAGAAAGTCAAGTCCAACACCATTTACATAAATATATTCACATATACATACATATTTATCATGGACCCGAACACCATGCTGGAATATATAGAATGTATACTTACCATATTAACATTTCATGATTTTGATCTTGCTGAAGGAGAGCAATTGCATATGCCCAGATTCTCCTTGAATTTGTTGCTCTTAGAAAGTATAAATACTCACATGTTTTTGTTGAATAACATTATGCTTTTTTCCATGAAGAGAAAAAGTCTGGTTGTGATGTGATGTGACCTTCACTTTGCTTCAGGGAACACTCACGCAACCGACTTCAACATTTACTTTTGTTATGTCCATTATCTGACATAACTTGTTCATCATGACTCGTGAAATATGAAGGAAAAACTGTACTTACTAACATAATGACACTAAAGTGGTGTTAACAATTTAAGGTGTATACCAATGCACGATAACATAGATAAGGTATAAGATACAGACTTTGCCACTTTCCTGATTTGGTTTGGTTTTCATTGTCGCGTCAGTGGTTAATAAACACTCTTTGCAACTTGAACCCCAAAAATCAACAGCGCGGTCATATTTAGCTAATTTCTGGAAGCTTAGTTCAACTCTGTGCCATGGCCTCATCCGTTGTTAAAAATTCTCAGTTTCTAACCCGGCTATTTGTTAGACAGCCGAATGTATTCCCTCAAGCCTTTTCCAATAGATTAATACATAAAACGGCTGGAGTTGGTCAAGTAAGCGCGTCAAATATTGTCACATCCAACGACCATGTGGATCCAATTACTGGTGTTACTATACCAGAATTCATCTGGAGCAACTTACACAAATGGGAGGACGCACCAGCATTTGTAAGAACAAGCACAATATGAACTGAAAAGTTGATTTTTAAGCAAGTTTTCTTCCATAGGAATGCGGAGTTTCCGGAAGAAAATACACTCATGGAATGATTAACAAACTGAGTCGAAGTTTTGGTGCCGCACTCAAACAACATGGGTTGAAGCGTCATGATGTAGTTTGTTTATTACTTCCAAACGTTCCTGAATATCCCATTGCTACATTAGGAGCGTGGGAGGCTAGCCTGGTTGTATCTCCAATCAATCCTGTGTACACACCTGGTTAGTAGATACATTTAGCCCAGGTTTACTTAGATTTACGAAGATTAACTAATCAGATATAATTCTTTTGTAGCTGAAATTGCTAAACAAGTAAATGGCAGTCAGTCCAAGGTCATCATCGCGCTGTCACAGTTCGTCCCTACAGTTCGGGAAGTTCAGAAACTTTCCAGCTCGTTGAAATCAATTATAGTGATTGGCGATGCTGTGGATGGGTGCCACTCGTTTTCTGAAATGGTGAAGGTGAATTCCCAAGGCGTAGAATTTGCAAGAGGCTCACAATTTGATACAACAGATGAACTTGCCCTTTTACCTTATTCTTCTGGAACGACAGGGCCACCCAAAGGAGTAATGCTCTCCCACAGCAATATCGCCAGTAATCTCTTCCAAATGACCCGTCCAGGCTATGTAGAGACAAATTTCTTTGAAAAAGGGGATGAGCAAGATCGTTTCATCGGAATTTTGCCATTTTTTCACAGTTTTGGGTTCACCGTAGTTATGGCCAAAACCTTGTACCAGGGTGCGTTTACAAGAACTCTTCCGAAATTCGAGCCACCAACGTTTATTAAAGCCCTTCGAGAGCACAAGGTGGTTCTCGCTTTATAGCTCATAAAAATAGTTTATAAATACAATAATTATTATATATATCTGCCAGTTAGCAAAAAATAATCTAAATTTGAATGGTTATATACAGCCCAAATGTGTTCATCTTGTGCCTCCATTGATTGCTTTCATGGCAAACAGCCCAGATGTAACTAAAAATGAATTTGTCTCAATCAGAGCAATAATGGGAGGTGCAGCACCCATTGGAGAAGCTTTGATTACCAGACTATTAGAAAAGGCTGGAAAATACTTTTTCTTCCAAGAGGGTTACGGAATGACGGAGATGTCTCCTGTTTCACACATTCTTCCAGGATATACGAAAAATACTAAAATTGGTAAATTATAATAGAAAATTTACGTTGCTTGAATGAATGTGAAACAATTTTTAAATAAAGTTATTATTATTTGTCGATCTAGGCTCAACCGGTGTGATTTTACCCGGAACTCAATGCAAAATTGTAGATCCATCAACAGGAGCAGCATTAGGAGCTAACCAACGTGGAGAAATTTGCGTTAAGGTACAACGTCGTGAAATTCGTATTTACTTTTAAGAAAATTATTCTGCATAGTTGATAGTATACGTATACTGCAAATTTTCAGGGGCCACAAAATATGAAAGGATACTTTAAAAATGATAAAGCCACTGCGGAAACAATTGACTCTGAGGGCTGGCTTCACACCGGAGACATAGGGTTGTTTGATGAAGGAGAATGTTTCTGGATTGTTGACAGGTGAAATATTGAATAATTCAATTAATTATGAAAACAGCTTACTAATGTTTTCGTTTTCTTTTAGAATGAAGGAGCTTATAAAGGTGAAAGGACTTCAAGTAGCCCCTAGTGAACTGGAAGACATGCTCCGAACTCATCCGGATGTGGCCGATGTAGCTGTCATTGGTAAAAATCCTAGCGCCATCAAAATAATTGTTTTACAAGTTTGCATTTTTTTCAATTTTAATTTTAACGGCAATTTACAGGCATTCCAGATGAGCGTGCAGGAGAACTGCCTCGTGCATACATTGTGCGCAAGAAGGAAACTTTGTCGGAAAATGAAGTGAAGGAATTCATCGCGGAGAAGGTTTCTGACCACAAAAAATTAGCCGGTGGAGTTGAGTTTCTCCCAGCCATTCCAAAGGCTGCCAGTGGAAAAATTTTGAGACGTGAACTGAAGGCTTTGTACTTATCAAAATCATAGTCTTTTTTCATAACATTTTTTGTATAATTCCTCAAAATCAACAAGTGAGAAATTAAAAGCAACACAACTATCAAAGCTCGAATTGACCAGATGGCTACTTAAAATTATTTCTGTATAAAATCGTAAACAGAATGTAATGTATTCGCTTGAGCTACAAGGTTAAAAAGCCATACGTCTACAATCCTTTGTCCTCGGAGTTATTATAGGTGTGTTTTATGTACATGCTACTGACTGACAAATGCCGAGCTCAATTTTTCATTTATTGATCAAGTCTTGTAATAATTTGAATGAATAAGATAACACATGCGAAAGTATACGTACTATAGTTTGTCCATGCGCAATAAATTCTCTCCGCGGTCAACGGTCTCAAAAGGATGGACTTTGACCTCTAACCATTCCATTCATAACTTGGTTAATCCCTGTCTAGCTTACGATTAGTCCTGTCCTGTATTGATTTCATTTTTAAATATTGGATACAAAGGTCTTGACTTCTGGATACATCTAAGCTTTTTTCTTTCGACTTTCTCTTGTTCTGCATGGAACTTCTTACTTCAGTCATCAAAAACAACTTTGCATATGAATTGGATTGTTACTAATAAGTCCTCAATACGTCTAAAAAGCACTTGGCCAATCTGCTTTATATAGCAGATCAACAAGAAAGTGTTAAGCATGTTGTAACAGTGTATACCAAAGGATTTCGGCTTAAAATCCAAAGGAGTAAGTGTAAAAGCTTGAAATAATCACGTACACTAGTTTTTAAAAAACTGCATGGATTGCCTGCAGCTTTCCTTTAGCAATCAGTCTGTAATGTAATGGCATAAAATATAAAAATGCACCCATGTATTAACTTCGGGATTAGATTAATATCCACAGCAGATCAGAAAATGCAATGCTGTTACTTGATACGAGTTGGAAAGCCTGATTGTAATGTTAGGTGACCTTCACTTACTTCAGGGAACACTTACGCAACGTTTAATATTTGATTTTTTTCCATCGCTGTACCGTTGTCTCTTAATCGGAATGAATTGCAAAATATGAAGTAAAATGTACTTAATAACATAAAGAAGCTAGAGTAGTGTCTTCATTGGAAGGAAAATATCAGTGCACCATGCACAAAAACATAGATAAGGTATAAGATACAGACTTTCCTGATATTAGGCGTGGTTGTCAATTTCGCGACAAACCAAAACTAAATCCCAAAACCAACGGCAGTCATATTTAGTTAATTTCTGGAAAGCATTGATTCATCAAGGTCTGTGCCATGGCTTCCATTGTTAAAAATTCTCGGTTTCTAACCCGGTTACTTGTTAGACAGCCGAAAGTATTCCCTCGAGTGTTTTCCAACAGATTTTTTCATAAAACGGGTGGAGTTAGCCAAATAAGCGCATCAAATATTGTCACTGGCAAAAGACCCATGGATCCAGCATTTGTAGGAGGAACACAAAATGAATTTAAAAATTGAAACACTTAAATGTTGATAAGCCACTTTTTTTAATAGGAATGCGGAATTTCCGGAAGAAAATATACTCATGGAATGATTAACAAACTGAGTCGGTGTTTTGGAGCTGCACTCAAGCAGCACGGGTTAAAGCGTCATGATGTAGTTTGTTTACTACTGCCAAACGTTCCCGAATATCCGATTGCTATCTTGGGAGCTTTGGAAGCTAGTCTAGTTGTATCTCCAATTAATCCTGGGTACCAACCAGGTTGGAGCAGATTTATAATGCCATTTTTACATTAAATATGCTCTGAAAGCATTTTGTAAATTCTTATGAATATTCAAATTTCTTGCAGCCGAAATTGCAAATCAAGTTAATGACAGTGAAGCTAAGGTTATCATCACGCTGTCACAGCTCGTTCCTACTGTTCGGGAAGTTCAGAAACTTTCCAGCTCGTTGAAGTCAATTATAGTAATTGGCGATACTGTGGATGGTTGTCACTCGTTTTCTGAAATGGTGAAGGTGAATTCCCAAGGCGTAGAATTCGCCAAAGGCTCACAATTTGATACAACAGAGGAAATCGCTCTTTTACCCTATTCTTCTGGCACAACAGGTAAATACTCATTAAATGTTTCTGATACGAAAAGAAGTTTGCTTTAAAATATAGTCACAAATAGTGGCATAAGCATTCCTAAGATGCAGCGGAAAGAGCAGGAAAGAGTCACCATCTGCACGTGAACCAATGTCAGCTATTCCTTTTCTTTGCAATTATATGAGAATTTAAGAATGATGGAGTCATGTACGGGCTCATTCATCATTTGTAACTTATTATACCTTTAGGTACATATTAAGACTTTGTATCACGTCCGTCCGTCTGTCGTCGTCTCTATGCGGGCAGGATAACTTTCGAACTGTTTGACCTTTTGAAATTCTGATTTCAGTAGTCGATAGCTTAGGTCAAGAGTAAGGCTGAGGTCGTAGATGGGTTATCTGGGGTCACGGGAACAAGGTCAAATGATAAACTCAAACAATTTTATCAGCGTCATATATAGCTTAGCATATATCATTCGAAAGCTACTGGAGTACCGAATATGAATATTCTTGCGCTTATGTGTTGGAATTACCGGATCAACTCGCAATATTTAACGAACCAATTGGCCAGATCTTTCAAGGTAACATACAGATTGCATTCATACGTTAGTTTTTATAGTTAAAGTTAGATTAAAATTTGTGTAGAAAATTAAGGTAAAGAAAGAC
>LJIJ01000342.1:0-23486 GCA_001718145.1 Orchesella cincta
ACTTGTGCCAAGGTCCAGTAGGGCTCCGCTGCAATTTTGGCACGCGACAGGCGTCCAGCTAAGGTCGGCGTAGTAGTGTACTTAGGGAAGCTTTGCACTCCCTCCTCGGTAAGTCTCACCTCTCAGGCAATTTTCCATCTCGCTCTCTTACAGAAGGTGCATTTGAAGATCCGCTGAAGATGGGCTTCGTGGCCTAGAAAAATATTTCATACTTTAGTTTTTATTTGAAGCAAAAGTCTACGCTGTTGTTTTTTAATAATTTGAAGCCAACTTCAGCTCACCAGCCAAAAATATTATTGTGACAGGGAAATGCAACAAGCGTCATTGCCATTATCTGAGAAATCCGTGAGTGTGCCTTCCTCAGAACTCCCTTGATGAAATGGCTTGGTCTCTGAAAACTTTGCAAAGTCGAAGGCGTCCTCATCCATAATCTCCAGGAAAGTCGCAAACCGTACTGCTTGTGTCATTCACTCGAACCATTTTTTGTTGCGTCTGAAGGCGCAGCTCCTTCAAGTACTATTAAACTTCTATATTACGTCTATTTCCTGGGCGAGAATTTTTTGTTTTCGCAAACTTGGTGGGCATCTCCTACAAATACAAACACACGTGTCATTTAATTATCAGCAAAACTCCCCGATAACACAATTTATCAATCATCTAATAAGTTTCGGCTCAAGGTTTATCAGGGGGACTTATCTGCACGAAGGATGATCACCAGCATCAGAACTTAGCGTAGAAGTACATTCTGAGGTTTTTCGTCTTGTTCTTTTCCATAAACCGTTCAGGCTGCCCCATATGCACTCACATCCAAAAACGATTTGTCCATGCTGTCCCCGAAAACGTGCAAACCGGAGGTGAAAGATTCACGGGAAACCACAAAAATATGTATAATAATAGCAATTCAAATCTACTTTGTGAAAACTACAAATTTTTGTCAGAATTTTACGGAAACTCAGATTAATGCTTACTCTTCGCGATGGGCAAGTGGACTGTCTTTTCTTCCTTGAGGGGCCCGTCATCTTCTGTCGCGTAATCTGTGAAGTTTTTCGTCAACCAACCCAAAATCAGTTGTCACCGGAAGATCAAGATGCCTAAGTAAGTTCTGTTGTGCGAAATTGAGCCCAATTTTGGCATCCTTCACGGCAAAAACACTCATGTTAAACGAATGATGGCAAACTTAACTGAATAACTTGACTAGCTTGAATAACAACCCTCTCAAAGTGACAAAGCTTCTCATTGCCCGATTATCTGTCAAGAGAAGTTGCAAACTTTTGTTATAAAAAAAACTTGAAAATTATTTGCGTTTCTGGCCTATTTCCATCTCCACACAATCTACATCTGATCTACTAACGTGTCTCCCACTTCGTTTGAGACCAAAAGAAGGATGGTCTCATAAGCGCATGTATAAACACGTTATTGAGAAAAACTAATCATATGATCCTGATGTAGATTGTATACAACGTCAACAGTATCAGCTTGGAAACACGTCCTATCACGTTCAGAGCTGATTGCATAATACGCAAAGCATAGTACGTTGTCTTTACTCAAGTCTCGAATACATTTACTACAATTGTTTGCATATTAGATTTAACTGTTCTTTCGATAATATTGCAGGGGAAGATAGTTTACGGAACCGTTACAATATTTGTCATGTATATTGCGGAAGTATTTGATCATTTTCATCAGTGTGCCGCTGCCTACTCAATTTCTTGTTCAGACGCTTTCATATCCTACTGGCGTTAGAAAATATCTCTGAATTGAGCGGATTGTTGCTCCATCAATGTAATACATCCTGAAGAGCATGCTGATAAGCGGAAAGTGTATGGATAAAATACAGGTGACCTTGTTTTTCAACCAAATCGATATCAACTTCACAGTATAGGTCAATGCACATAACAAAAGAAACAATCCAATGTTTGATGTTAACTTTATAACCTTCATATAGCGAGAGAGTCTTGATGCTTATACATTGGCAATGGTTGCATTGTTGAAATGTTTTTGCAAACAAAATACAGCAATATTTGGGAAATGAGAACATTTACAAATTATGCAAATCTGGACAAGATTATCTGGTATTACTACGCTGTACCAATTATAATTTACATTCTGTGGGCACACAAGCAAATGAGGCGAATGAGATAGAGATGAATATTGAAGTATTTATGATGTTTATAATAATAACGGAGTAACAAGATAGTTTTGTAGGTGCCGATTGGGAATATATTTATTTACGAAGTTAAGACCGAATCTGGAGAGAGTATAATTTAGGTGACGCGAGTTTGCTAGCAGAGCTCTCCCTGCTAGTTAATCATCATCATGATCGTCGAGGCTAAACGTAGGTGCAATAAGAAAGAGCTTGGATGCGGATGAAGATGATCGCATTCCAATTACATTTACAAATCACAAGTTATGTTAATGCTAATTGACGGATGCGACATACGACACCATATATTGGGTAAACAGACGGAGAACTGGAGTAGTAAATAGTTGCAGTTAACGGTGTAGATTAGTACTCTTTCTGATACTACGGTTGGTAATCTAGTGCACCCTCATTTAAGACAGCAGCAATGGCAATTTCAGCAAAGCAAAGCATTTAATGGCAAATTAAAAGGCATCTAGATAGCACAAAAAGTTTTCCATTGCTACGACCCTTATACCTAGTACATGTTGTATTACATTATGAATGTCGTCACTTAAATAAAAACAGCAATTCAATTCAATACCAAGATTTCTTCCTAACCGATTTTCCGTCATCTATGCTGCACTGCATTTATCATCGCATTTAAATTCGTGGTAATGAAAGAAACGCCTTGAAATGAAGTCGACTGCGTTTTACCATTTTTTGGGTTCTTCTCGTATACAGATACTACCGTATATTTAAAAAGTTGAAACTACCTTCCAGCTTTTTGACTTGCCGATATAGATGGGATTATCAAACCCTTTGAGAAAGAAAACAAAGTGGAATATTTTTCTTGCCCTAGTTTTGGCATACGAAACGGCATTCAGCCTTCATACATTCCACCATTAAGAAGGCATGCACTACATTGTAAAGGTACATGCAATGTCTCGACCCTACTTAAACAGTGCATCGCTGTAAAAATAACATCACAGCGGAACGCAAAATATTAGTTAAAACGAAAGCCGATTTTCTTTTTATAGAGTTTGTATTTTAGTTGTCGTTGGGCATGTACCTTTACATGTGGGCATGTTTTTATGGTGGAATGTATGAGGCTGAATGCGTTTTATGGCCAAAAATAGGGCAGACCAAAATATTCCACTTTGTTTCTTTCTCAAAGGGTTTTGATAATTCCCATCTATATCGGCAAGCTCAAAAGCTTGGAGAGGTAAGTTTCAACCTTTTAAATGGCATGCATGTTAATCCATCACCGTAAAGACAAATATACGCGTGTATTCTGTATACGAGAAGAACCCAAAAAATGGTAAAACGCAGTCGACTTCATTTCAAGGCGTTTCTTTCATTACCACGAATTTAAATGCGATGATAAATGCAGTGCAGCATAGATGACGGAAAATCGGGTTAGGAAGAAATCTTGGGTATTGAATTGAATTGAATTGAATTGCTGTTTTTATTTAAGTGACGACATTCATAATGTAATACAACATGTACTAGGTATAAGGTCGTAGCAATGGAAAATCTTTTTGATGCTATCTAGATGCCTTTTAATTTGCCATTAAATGCTTTGCTTTGCTGAAATTGCCATTGCTGCTGTCTAAATGAGGGTGCACTAGATTACCAACGTAGTATCAGAAAGAGTACTAATCTACACCGTTAACTGCAACTATTTACTACTCCAGTTCTCCGTCTGTTTACCCAATATATGGTGACGTATGTCGCATCCGTCAATTAGGCATTAACATAACTTGTGATTTGTAATGTAATTGGAATGCGATCATCTTCATCCGCATCCAAGCTCTTTCTTATGCACCTACGTTTAGCTCGACGATCATGATGATGATTAACTAGCAGGGAGAGCTCTGCTAGAAACTCGCGTCACCTAAATATCTCTCTCCAGATTCGGTCTTAACTTCGTAAATAAATATATTCCCAATCGGCACTACAAAACTACTGTGTACTCCTTATTATTATAACATCATAAATACTTCAATATTCATCTCTATCTCATTCGCCTCATTTGCTTGTGTGCCCACAGAATGTAAATTATAATTGGTACAGCGTAGTAATACCAGATAATCTTGTCCAGATTTGCATAATTTGTAAATGTTCTCATTTCCCAAATATTGCTTATTTTGTTTGCAAAACACATTTCAACAATGCATAACCATTGCCAATGTATAAGCATCAAGACTCTCTCGCTATATGAAGGTTACAAAGTTAACATCAAACATTGGATTGTTTCTTTCGTTATGTGCATTGACCTATACTGTGAAGTTGATATCGTTTGGGTTAAAAAACAAGGACGCCTGTATTTTATCCATACATTTTCCGCTTATCAGCATGCTCTTCAGGATGTATTGCATTGATGGAGCAACAATCCGTTTAATTCAGAAATGTTTTCTAACGCCAGCAGGATATGAAAGCGTTTGAACAAGAAATTGAGGTAGGCAGCGGCACACTGATGAAAATATCAAATACTTCCGCAATATACATGTAAATATTGTAACGGTTCCGTAAACTATCTTCCCCTGCAATATTATCGAAAGAACAGTTAAATCTAATATGCAAACAATTGTAGTAAATGTATTCGAGACTTGAGTAAAGACAACGTACTATGCTTTGCGTATTATGCAATCAGCTCTGAACGTGACAGGACGTGTTTCCAAGCTGATACTGTTGACGTTGTATACAATCTACATCAGGATCATATGATTAGTTTTTCTCAATAACGTGTTTATACATGCGCTTATGAGACTCATCCTTCTTTTGTCTCAAACGAAGTGGGAGACACGGTTAGTAGATCAGATGAAGATTGTGTGGAGATGTAAATAGGCCAGAAACGCAAATAATTTTCAAGTTTTTTTTATAACAAAAGTTTGCAACTTCTCTTGACAGATAATCGGGCAATGAGAAGCTTTGTCACTTTGAGAGGGTTATTATTCAAGCTAGTCAAGTTATTCATTAAATCATTCGTTTACCATGAGTGTTTTGCCGTGAAGGATGCCAAAATTGGGCTCAATTTCGCACAACAGAACTTACTTAGGCATCTTGATCTTCCGGTGACAACTGATTTTGGGTTGGTTGACGAAAAACTTCAAGATTATGCGACAGAAGATGAGACGGGCCCCTCAAGGAAGAAAACAAAGTCATCCACATTGCCATCACAAGAGTAAGCATTAATCTTGGGTTTCAGTAAAATTCTGACAAAAACTTTGTAGTTTTCATGCTTAGATTTGAATTGCTATTATTATTATTATACATATTTTTGTGGTTTCCAGTGAATCTTTCACCCTCAGGTTTGCACGCCGTTTCGGTGACAGCATGGACAAATCGTTTTTGGATGTGAGTGCATATGGGGCAGCCCTGGAACGGTTTATGGAAAAGAACAAGACGAAAAACCTCAGAATGTACTTCTACGCTAAGTTTGATGCTGGTATCATCCTTTCGTGCAGTAAGTCCCCCTGATAACCTTGAGCCGAACTTATAGGTATTGAAAATATGTGTATGTGGGAGTTTTCTGATATTAAATGACACGTGTGTTTGCTATTGTAGAGATGACCACCAAGTTTGGAAACAAATTCTCCCCAGAAAATAGGAATAAGAAGTATAGATACTTTGAAGGAGCTGCGCCCTTCAACGCAACAAAAATGTTCAGGAATGACAAGCACTACGGTGGCACTTTCTCCTTGGAGATTATGGATGAGGACGCCTTCGACTTTGGAAAGTTTTCAGAGACCAAGCCATTCATCAAGGGAGTTCTGGAGGAAGGGACACTCACGGATTTCTCGATAGTGGCAAATGACGGCAGTTGCATTTCCTGTCACAAAATATTTTTGACTGGTGAGCTGAGTGGCTTCAACTTATAAAAAAAACAACAGCGTAGCTTTTGACTTCAAATGAAAACTAAATCTGAAATTATTTCTTTCTAGCACGAAGCCCAGTCTTTAGTAGGATACTTCAAATGCATTCTGTCGAGAGCGAGGAAAATTGCCTGAGAGTGAAGACTTCCGAGGAGGGAGTGAAAGCTTTCCTAAAGTACATCTACTACGCCGACCTTAGTGACGCCTTCGCGTGCCCAAAAATTGCTGCGGAACTACTAGACCTTGGACACAAGTATGAGCTCAAGCTGCTGGAGACTGCCATGAGAAAATTGTTTATGAATAAGGCTGACAAGTGGATGAACATTGATGCCTCTTTGGCTCTCTTCCTATATACTTTGAGGGGCAGTGAAGCTGAGACTTTGAAAGAGAAAGCTCTGAAGCTAATTAATTTGTGAGTCTACATTTTTTTAAATTGTGGTTTTGGCCATCCAATATGTATAAGAAGTTAAAATCTCTTGAGGTGCATCTCGGTTAAATACTGACTACCAATAATTTCTTTCATACAATTTAGTTGGAGTGCGGAAATAGTCGGAACAAGCGAAATTGTGGAGGACTTCCTGAACCAGAACGCTAACGTGGACGAAGTGGCCGAATTTTACAAGCAGCTTCCGTCTTTGAAAAAGAATTCTTATTTTCAATAAATTTATGCATCAAGCGCTGTGGTATCTGTTTTAAATGTTGTTTTAACAACCTTTTATTCAATTTGAACTTATTACCATAAACATTATATTTTCACTGTACAGCTTCATGTCAAGGTAGTAGTTGCTTTAATTGTACGTACTTATTACATAGCAGGTTAGAATTGTAACTCACGTTTGAATATATTTTGGTTTGAACCTAACCAATATTTATTTCTATTACGATCACATCGTTCACACCCTGTATTTCCATATTTTTGAGTGCAATATTTTACTTTTTGTTTATACTTGTTTTTACACAAACGGTTTTTATTTTAGGGGGTTTACCTTATCATTCTCGCAATCCATACGACCTAAAAACCTGTCTGCTTGCTAAATAGAATAACCTTTTTAAAACAAGAATACTAGTAGTCCTTTTATTTTAATTTGTATGTGGTTATATACACAATTCACATAATATACTACCCACTAGCATACGTATGAGCTACTCACCATAATTTATTCATCAGTTTAATCACTTTCATCACCATCAAGCTCCCGAGAGTGCTCACTACGCATACGGTAATGCGGATTATATTGGTTACTTTCTCTGACAGAGAGCCTCGCCAGCATCATATCCCTATTGAGCCTACTTTCATGCTGAACCTGCGTCATATGTCTTTCGGGCGAGTGAATGATATCGGAAATGTCAGTCACGGAATACCCCGAGTTTCTCCGCTCCTCACTTTCATACTGATTTTGAGCTTGAGCTTCCTCCTTCACAAAGAGAGATGAGACCGTAGCCACAGTAACAATAACTGGCTGATTTACGACCGCTTCCCGCACCAGACTTCGACTGTTCGTGGAGCTGGTTGAGCATCGGGACAATTCGGATTGTCGCTCTTCCTCGATCCTCTTCAAACTTGGGATGAGTCCTCCAATCTCTCTTGTTTGCAGAATTGATGATGCAGATGGCTGTCGAGAGGAGTAATCATCCAGCTCGTCTTGAGAATATACTTGGTCCTGATCCGGATTTTCAGTTCCACTGCTTGATTGAGTCTCTTCTTCCACAATTTCTTCCTCGGGTTTTGCACTTCCCGTCGCCTCTTTCTCTAGCTGCAGAGAGGCAACGAATTCCTGCTTTTTGTGACGTAGTCATGCATCTCTCGCTTGTATCTTCGACGAGACACAAAAAACAGCACAAAATGACCCCCTGCCAAAATCAACAGGGAAAGCAGGAGAGTCCCGTAAAACATGTAGAGACGAGCCCTTCTTGTTTCACAGATATCATTACATTTAGGTGGATACATTTTTATTTATTATTCCCACAAACGTGTTGCTGGTTGAAAAGTATTTTAAAGAATGACACCATTTTAAAATATGTGCGCGTGCTCCTACCTTACAAAACACTTACAAAATTAAAACCAACTTATACATAATTAATTACGCAGACAAGAAAAAAAATATTTTAACACCAGTCAGCATGGACGACGATTTAGATTCATGTGTTGAGATATTATGAAGAGCAAACACGCAAACCCACACAGTATTAATTCTATCGATCCTTTATATATGAAAACGCCACTACTACCATTCCTATAGTAAGCTTGTCTGTTTATCATGAACCCTAAAATTTCAGAGGAAATCAAAGCAAAACTACATAATATTATAATTTGTACATGATTGCAATATAATTACGTTGGGGCGAAGTAATACTGCAGTTTTAGAGCTTGTTGTTCAAGTTGTTTGCTTCAAGAAAATTCTTGTACTTCGCACAATGACGCACAATGCAACACTTCTACAATAAAACGACCCCCTTTTAATTATTTCTAGTACTCTGATGGTCAACTGCCATCCTCCTTTCTTCCTAAATCAGTTTGCATTCCGGGTGGGTTGACAAAATTTCTCAGTTTGTGACTGCGGTTGGAGTAGCTCAAGCTGGCGCATGACGTAGGCACCCACTTCATCCATAGAAGCTCCATATTTGACACAAGTTTTCTGAAATCTTGCTCTGCTCGCCCAGCACCCCTTGCAGCTTTCTCCATTTGTTCAGATATGGAAATTTGTGACTCTCCAGTTTGGATCGTATGTCGAGTAATGACACCCTTATTTTCTTTGTTGGGTATGAGGCTGCTAGTTTTTGGGATTTTAGTAGATAAATCTAAACCTTTGTCAAGAACTGTAGCTGGAATACATGTGCTACCTCCAGAAAAGTGTGCAAAAGTTGCCGAACCTGAGGTAGATTGACTTGTTACGGTTGCAGCTGGTGGTATCTTTACCGTAGGTGAATTAGATCCAATTACCGTAGCACGATTTCGTATCGTGATTTCATGACACCCCAACTTTTTACATATTCCTTGTTGAGGATCCGAAGCAGCATTTCGTTTACCTTGCTGCTGCTCTGATCTGCAATCCGGTATATTACAGCATTTCTTACATTTTGCGACTGATCTTGTTGTTGCTGGAATTCTGAACCAGATTCCAATCCATGATCCCCAACAGCCCCTTCGCGATAAAGTAAGTTCGTAATGCTGCTGTGAATTGTTCCAGCTAGTCCCACAATCTTCAATTTTTCAGCTGCTCTGACGAAAAGCTCAACTGTATCGCAGCTCACAGTCACTTCACCCAAGTACATAAAAGAAACAAGAGCCTCCAACTCCTGAATCTCGATTTCCTGAAAGTGGATGACCAAATCTGAAGCTGACTGGCTTGAAATGATTTGTGCCAAGTATGGGGAAAACGCGGAAAGGACCAATCGATGACATCGGATGACTTGACCGTTGCTCATCAGAGAAACGTCTAAAAACTGGCCTTGTTTCAAAAAACGAGAAATTTGTTGAAGAAGGATTGTGGAATGGTTGCTCTGTTGGAAGTGGAATCCTTTCACAACGCTCATGTTGAAGATCTATTACAGCTGCAAAAATTGATTTAAGAATGACACCATGTTGATTTGCAATGATATAACTCCTGAATTGAAGCCCATAGTTTCAATACAATTTTCATGAGTATTAATATATATAATATTTGACAACTTACTGTTCTTCAAAACACACTCACTAGAAAAACGTCAACTCCGTCAGCAGACTAAAAATTGGAGATGACTGTCGTATCCTTCAAGTAAGTTCCTTCAAGAAATATTGATCACTGTGAAAATGAAAAAAAAACACGATCAGCTATAAAAAAAAGTTGTTGACAAAAATGAATCTTGAGCAGTGAGCCGATTGGAAAATTTCATGGTATCAGCGGCAGTCTAGTTAAAAATCATTTACATTTATGTTGTAGGAGACATTTTTCCATTGAAAACAAAGGTGAGCTAAACGTGAGTTAGAATGGAATGGATGAAAAGTGAAAGAGTAGCTTTGTGTTGAGTATGAACGCAAAACCAAAGTACATTTTTCTATTCTGCTCGCATCAACCACACAAATAAATACCGTGCTTGAAAACCTTTATATACATGTAATAAGTCTTCAAAATGTTCAACTTGTGTTGCTGGAATCCGGCACACCTGCTTAGTTATAAGTGAATAGTTTCCACTTGTTTTACACAACTTTAAAATCACTGCACTTTTTTATATTGTAATTTAATTATGCAGTTGTAAAAAATGACAATATTTCAACTTTCGTTGATGACACTCTCACCACATAATTCAAATTGTGCTCTGACCAGAAGCAATGAAGACGTAAGAATGAAATGAACTCCAAAAATTTGGAGTCTTAAAATGCAGTATTTACGTAAATCGAAAGCATCATGATCGTCATCAGGGAAATCCATACTTTTATATAATCTACGGTACATTTCAATGGAAGAAGATTCTGCTGGAAATCCGAGAGAAACCAAATGAGCCCACTTCTTCTGTGAGCGTTGTCACAAGGAATGCTCATTTATCCAAGTTGCGAAGCTCATCTCTTGCGTCACTGGTAGATCAAATTCCCATTGCATGAAAAGGTAGGATAATGATTTCGCGGAATCGAATACCTTCATGCATCTTCATGCAGTGGGTTCAAAGAGTAAGTAGAGACACTAAACAAAAGAAAATAATTATGCATGACATGCGATATGTCATGGAGGGTGAAAGTACACACAAGGAACACTAATGAATGTGTAAAAGTTATACACATCTCCCATGAAAATGTATTTAATGCGTATCAGAGTTGGCAACTACAGCTTCGCCTTCATTTATTGTCACTTATTTGACCTTTTTGACCCTACCTCTTTATTCATCTTCATTCATATGAAGAGTGAAAACCCTTGTATTCATTCACCACCTCTTCCCCGGCCAAGCGCTTTCATTCGTCTTCACACTTGAAGTCATATTCACATATAGATTTCGTACAAAATATTATAAAATGACGCCACACCGGAAAATAAACTGAGAAACACGCTCAAACTTTCTCTAAATTAACAAAAATTGAAGAAGAGCAGTGTGGCTCTTCATTTACTCTTCTCCAAACCTTAAACTCTTCAACTGAATGAAGAGTTGCCATCTCTGATGCGTACCGATTTTTTCGTGTTGTATTGCAGGTAGCAATTTCATTTTGATAAATGAGTAAGGTTCATTTTTATTGAAAAAGAAAGCTTCAAGCAACATGCACCATGAGTGTAATCATGCTTTGGGAATGTCGCAATTCTTTAGTTTTCATAATATCCTTTCCCCTGTGAATTCCGCATTATAAACGTATACTTTTTGGGCTGATAAAGCATTATACCACTTTAATTGTAATTTCATCACAATAATTTTTACTGTAACTTCATCACATCTTCGCTGAGCACTAAAACTGAGAGAGGAACATTTCTTGGAGATGAGATTCGATGGATGAGATTGAGGAGAGCGTACCAATACTGATGAGACTTGTACTCAAAGCAAACATGTCAAGAAATTTTGTGAAGGCGGTGACTGTCGGAAAGGAGCTTCTTGGAATGGTTATCAAGACTTGGAGAGTGGGACCTGGTAGCGATGCCTAATCAGATTGCTTTTAAACGAATTGCTGGGTTTTTGGATTGGTTTTCCTTTACCAAATTGTTTTAACTATGGAATAGTACTTGCCTGGACATTACTGAGTTTCTGCAGCTCAGAGTTGAAAAAAATAATTCAAAATAGGGCAGTATAACATGCATTTGTCTTTCGATTAAAGTCAACCTTGGGACGTACAGAGCCAAAATAATATGGAAATACATACGAAGTGTGTAAGACTGTATGTAAGAAGTCGGCGTGCATATTCCCCAGTACACTTAGGATTTGGGGAAACTTGAGAGGTTTGGATGTAAGCAGTGTGCTGCAATCACTATCATCACTTTGTTAGTTTTTAATGATGTTGGCAGTCTAGTTAATTGGCTGCGTACAACTGGAGCATTCATTTTTCATAGCAACATCCGCACAACTTGAAACTTACACCTTTCTTGTCGGCAAGTGTCTCTTCAATTTAAAAGGAGGCTGTAGCCATAAATCCAATGTGTACAACGACAGATAAAGTTTTATTGCCATGATTGCAACTATTTGTAAATAAGAAGCAATAAATTTAATGTCGCCTGTCAATAAAATGTGCGCTCGAGTCCAATATAAGTGTTCGCCCAGCATTTGTTCACATGATTAAAATATATATCTATAAATGAGTTGATAACAATTGTTTTCAACGAGTTTATTCATCATGATAGTATTTTATTTGACATGGTCACATAATTGGTGTAAACCCCGATGGAACTAGCAAGTTATTGGCATGCACATTAATGAAAGAATACTCCATCAGGTCTGGCTTATCTGCCTTCGAGTTGACGCAAGGATTCAAATTAATTTCGGAACTGAAAGCTCTTAGTCCCTTTGATTCCAGTCGTTCCCACCAATGATAAAACTCAGGAAAACTGAGCCTATGTGAATGAATTTCTAGCTGGAGCTGTCCAAATGGCAGAACGTCATATATTTTGAATAAAGACTCGAGAGTGGCAAACTCCGCTCCTTCAATATCAATTTTCAACATGTTAATCCAGGTGTGTCCATTTTCCTCCATGAGAGTTGTCAACGTTCTCAGATTGCGCGTGTTATTGACACCCAGCCCAACAGGTTTGAAACTCAGTTTCCTGTTTGTCTCAGAAATTTGCTGACCCATTTTTCTAACAGTCATGTCATAGGCAAACACGTGACAATTGGTCTTTTCCAAAATTTCTGCCTCAAATGATGACTCTCGGTTAACGCCAAATGAGTAGACGACACATGGTGCTCCTGTTTGCTTTGTTTCCTCCAGAAGCTCAAAGCCACAAACCCACTTGCCTCCATCGCCAATGCTCCCAATTCGTTTCTTCATATAGGGACAGTCAAATGTGGGTGCAAAGAGATTCCACAGGATCGTGAATCCGGTGTCACCTGAAATAAAGCAGCAGGTTTATCCTTTCTTTCAGTCACCACCATTGAGATATTCTTAAAGAAGCAAAACTTTGCAATATATCAAGTTACCCCAAGGCTTGAACTCTTCCAAACTATTTTTGCTCTCTATAAACTCGTGCCTTAAAAGCACAGAGTCATACCAGTTCTTTTCCGACAACTGAAGTCTATCCAAAATGGCACTTGTGGACTGTTTAAAACTTCCAAGAATGAAATTGCTACAGGTTTCATCCACCTTCCAGTTTGGTTTGGTAGGTCCGTGATGTACCGCTTTGAATAGCACAATGCAGGCAAATGAAGACGCTAAAAATACTAGTACACGTCGCATATCCCTGTCGTTCATAATGGAAAGTTTTAAATTGAAGGAAAAAAGGGAACGGACAGGTTGCATGAGCACCAATTTTTAGTGACAAAAAGTGATATAATGATTGACAAGTATGATGAAACGATAGTTAAAAAACATTCAGTGTTATCAGTTCCAGTCGCATTTTGTTTGCATAAGAAAAAGGAATGAGATTTAATGCAATCTTAATCCATCCATTATCTGTCATAAACCCAAGTTGTGCATATTTACCAGCTTTATTGCATCAAACATTTCTTTTTTATTGCAATCAACGGTCTCAAGCAAATTACAAAGAGATATTGCTATTTACAGTGTGAATGGTCTCAATTCCATATTGCTTGCAATAAATAGCCTTGCATAGCCGGATAAACTATGTTCTTGGGCTTTATAACTATATCATTTTCGATCCTACAAATTAAAGATACATTTTTATATACAAAAACTTATGTTTTTTTGTCAGATATTATTAATATGTAAAAGTGGGGAAAAACAGCCATGTTGGCAATAAACTTTTCCAGAACACTTTAACCTTCTTTAAACCAGCCAGGAAATAAAATAGGTTGATGGGAAGCAGCTCGCTTCAGCAAAAAGCAGTCTTGCATTCGAATTATGTATGCACAGTCGATATAAAAGCTGCCATCCAGTGACATGTACTCAAAAGGCGGAAGTGCAAATTAGTTTATTGAAAACTAGTTTTTATACAACCATTTAGTCTCTCTAAAAAAATACTCCCCACTTGCATCTTTATTCTGAATTAGTTTACTCATTTATTTTCGTGTTTAGAACTTATGTTCCCATATTCAAAAAATTGGCTTTAAGTGCAAAATTCTACTAATGTGTCTGAATTGCGATCGTCGACGGAAAAAGCAATAAAAACAGTGGTATAGGAAAAGTACCAGAAACCAATAAATGTTCTGTAATTCGTTTCAGATCAGGTTTGACAGGCAAAGCCTAACATTTTTCAAACTATAAAATGTTCTCATCCAAATATTGTTGATGATGAATGAATCAAAATAGATTTACGTTTTTAAAGGTAACAGCCTATACAATTTCCGATGATGATGGTAGAAAAGTAATAGAAAGCCTTGTCGGATCATATTTTAGCTTTCAGCATCACTCCTTTAGAAACTAGCTCTCAGGTAGAAAAAAAACGTTATGACTAGTTGACAATAATGCGTCAGCAAAAGAGTGTATGACATGCACCATCAGGCAACAACAACCAGATAAAGGATGTTGAATTATTATAGTTACAAAAACATAGTGGCATTCTCACAATGTACGTAATGTGCATTTAATTTAAAGTGCAACAGATTTACTGTACGATGCAAAAGGAAGTGTCCACTTCTTGCTATCGCTTATCATGAAACGCCCATTAGGGTGACGATGAAAATTTATCCTACATTTTGCGATGCAGAAAATATAAGCTACAAGGATTATGATGTACGTTACTTCTGGGTAATGTTTGGGTATCTGCGTCATTACCCAAACATCCAAAAACTCCAGTTAATCAAACGAGACGTAATGCTCAATCAAGATTGTTATGTACGTAGAAAAGTGTCGTGTTCCGGGAATGTGTTCCCGAAAATATTCAATTTCACAACATGATTGACTGGAGGAAGTGATAACGAATGAATGAGGTAAATTTCTACGTAAACATTTGACATCGTAACTTTCCAAACAGATGTTTTATCATTATAATTTTTATTTCCGTAATCCCCTTATGCGAAATAGATTAATTGAGCAAAATTCAGTATCATCAATCATGATCATTTCATTCAGAGTGTCAATATTTTTATTTCATCGAATTATATATAAAACAAAATGAGGCATCTTTTTCACCATACTCACCAATCTCAGCCTTGGTTTTGAGCAGTAAACGTTCTGAAAATTAACAAAAGCCATCATGTTTGGTTGGAGACTTGTTTTAGGTACAGCCTTGTGTCTGGGCTATGTTACAATAATTTTGTGTCAGACAATAACACCAGCCCCAGCTTGCACAGATCACATTAGGGACGAAAATTGCACACTTCCAAATTGCAGATGTAGCGGAAACGATATTCCTGGAAAATTCTGTTGCTGTTTGAATTGACACAAGTAACGTAACGTTAAATGAATTCTTCCCACACAGTTAGTTTTCCTGACATTTGACGATGCTGTGGCCATTCAAAACATTGACTTTTACAGGGAGGTTTTGTTCCACCGAAGGAATCCCAACAATGAGACCATCACAGCAACATTTTTCATCACGCACGAATACACCAATTACGGCTTGGTGCATGAGTTGTACAGACGAAACCACGATATTGCACTTCACAGCATGACCCACAACCCTTTGACAGCTTACTGGGCAAGCTTAAATGCGACAATGTGGCAAAAAGAGGTTGTTGACCAACGTGAACAATTATCCAATTTTGCTAGAGTACCACCTACTGCTGTAAGTAAAGCTATCATAACCGTTTTCAACGTACAGGCAAATTTCCGCTGATAAAACCACTAACATTTTTACCGTCTTTGGCGTTTCAGATCCAGGGTCTCCGAGCTCCTTTCCTCCAAATTGGAGGGGATCCTATGTACAACGTTCTCAAACAAGGTGGTTTCAAATGGGAATGTTCTCGACCTACTCTCAATTTCCGCAAACCGGGACTTTGGCCCTACACTAACGACTATATATCCCATCAAGACTGTCAAATCCAACCTTGCCCCGTTGGGGAATACAAGGGATTCTGGACTGTGCCTATGCTCGATATGATTGGAGATAACAATGCGGGTTGTGCGATGGTAGACACATGTACTCCTGTGTAAGATACTATAAATGATTGACTACCTTAACATTAATCTTGCTCAACGATAAATGCATTATCTAACACAATTCTCCTTGTAATTCCTTAACATAAAGGCCTGAGACCTCAGATGCAACGTATAACTTGCTGTTAAGAAATTTCAATGATCAATACGCTGGAGCAGAAGCTAACAGGGCACCTTTCGGAATTTACACCCATGCCGCTTGGTTAAACGGTACCGATGATGAGGGTACTGTCGCCAGAAAAGAAGGATATATCAGATTCTTAGATTATTTGGGCACCAAAAACGATGTCTACATTGTGGGAATTTCTCAAGCTCTGGAATGGGTCAAGAATCCAACACCACTTGACCAAATTCCCAGTTCTAACCTTTTCAAAAATCCTACAAGACCAAACAATTGTCCCACGATTTACAACTGTCGTTATGCTCCTGAACAAACTCCATTCCCAACAGAAAGGTGAGCATAAACAAAGATCGAATTTGTGACATTGTAAGCTTGATCTGTTTGGCCATATTATTTTACTATCATTATAACGTTTTTAGGTATATGTCTCTTTGTGCACCATGTCCTCCCATGTACCCATGGATTGGAAATCCACTTGGAAGGCCATAAGTCTGTTTCACAATCGACCGCAAAAATTATCAGTAATTTTTTATTTTGTGAGATGTTAAATTGTGATATCTCTGTTACCAAGACTGAAACATTTTGGTATACAACCGTTTGTTTGATTTTTGCTATGTAAATAATAAATACTATATTTCGTCGTATATATAATGGTTAACATGAAACCTCATGTCGTTTTGATTCAGCTTATGTCAACGATGATGTCATTTAAATTTACAGTGGGTCAAAACCGTAATCAATTTACTATCAAACTAACGTTGAGTTTCTAAATTGCAGTTTAGTAGCAGAGGAAACGAGTGAAAAGGAAGTTTTTCTGTCTAGCCTATAGTTTACTTTACCAATAGCATAACCCATAAGAACATGCATGCCTATTTTTCTATCATGCCATAATTTTAGCCGGAAAGCAACAGAGGTGATTGTGATAGCTTGTATTTCAGTAACTGACAAATGGGAGGAAAAAAGGAGCTGAAATTTAGCAGTTGTTTCAGTCCGGAAGCGGAAGAAAGTGCAAGTGACAGTCAAAAGTAATTTCATCTACAGTATGCTTTGAAGTTTCTGACGTGTTCGTGTTGGCAAACAGGAGCTTGAGACAATTTCTTCCGCACTTTCACATTCCTTTCTTTTCAAACCTTTTTAGAGTAGTGAATATCAAACATTCGAGTTAATATGGAGTCTGCAGTGGTTTTAAATTTAATGTTTTATTTTATAAATTATCATTTAATTCGATGGCAGTTGCAAAGTCTTAATTTCTTTTTCACACAGATATAAACATAAATCGGTTTCTTGGAGCATTTTCAAACTGTCTCTTTCATCTCACGACCTATGAGTTTCACATCCCTCATGCTAATGATACTTTAAGTATTTCCCAGCACTTCCTTGAAATTTCACACCGTTCGAGAAGCCAATTATTATGAGCAAATACATGATAAAACCAATGAATGTCACAGAGCACCTTAAGTACTACAGCGACGAGGTGGACGCCCTAAGTACTGGAAATCAGACTGCATTTTAGTTTCCGCCCCGCGTTCACAACATAGCTTGCGTCGTTCAAATTTACTTCCTTCCTCAAGCCTCCACACTCCCTTTAAATTTCCTGAAGGGCATTAAATTCATTCGAGATGGTCATGGCTCACTCATCTCCCCAAAAGTGAGGGATTTCACTTCAAAGTGGTATTCAGACAAGAGAAATGCTCCAATGTTACTGAAACATGAAGTTTACCAGGTTCTCCTCACAGACAACCTGGACGAGGAAGTGTTGTGGTCTTGGGGCACTCAAGTTGACGGCGAAAGCAGCGGTGTAAGACGGGAAACGGTGGCCAATCACTTTATCAAATTGCTAATAAAACTTTCACCAGAAAGTGGTGAGCTACTGGAAGCTTTCTTGATGTACAGAGGTAAGTCAGTTTAAACCTTAAATATTAACGTGTTCTTCTTCAGAAATTAACTTATCTTACTGTTTTATTGCAAGATGGACTGAATTACGTCAGAATATCGATGATGAGGTACTTCTACGAAAGTTTGAAAAATGTATCGAAAATTCAACCTCTTATTAACACAATGCTGACAAATATATATCGAGATGGGAATTGTCGCTACAATGGAGGTTTAAAACATGAAGGGCTCTTTAAATTCCATCTGCTGGCAATGAACATGACGCTTGCAACGAAGCATTTTCCCGTTCATACTGGCTATCGCTTTTTCCAACCCTGGATGAGCGCAGATCTCATGCTTTTTCACGTAATTTTCCCAAACTGCACAATGTCATTAGGCTCAGAAGAAGCAGAAGCAACAAGAGATGGTGGATTTGTTGTTTTTGGGATATTGCAGCCAACTACATGGCATTTGAGGAGGATGGCTTTGCTTTTGTCACATGTGGGGGTGGAGAACGGGATTCGTCTCATTAATTGGCTACGTCTCCGCATTTGACAAATGGATATGGAAATTCCTGCTCTTGTCTGCGTTGGGCGCAGCCATTTCAGCATTCTTGGTAAATCGTCTTTTGGACAAAGGGCGAACTTCTACTTTGGATTGTGTCTTTACTTGACACCGTTTTGGAGCAGGGAAGCTGCCTTCATAATTCCAGAAACTGAGCGCCTTCTGTCCAATACATTTCTGCGGCCTGGGTTCTTGTAGGTGTCGTTCTAAGCAATGCGTATAAAGGTCAAAACATCACTGATTTGTCATCACCAGTTCCTCCAATTAAACCCACAAAGTTTTCTCAGATTGTCGACAAAATCATCTATTCAGATGATGAGCATTATATGGAGGCAGAAGCATGGATTGATCCATTTATTTTTGATTTATTAGGTAACAGTAATAAATACGATATGCATCGGTTTTCTCAAAAGCCAAATATTTTGAGCAAGCTGATTAAAGAGGCGGACCCAACTAATGATATAGTACGGAAGTATATCTCTGTGCATGAGAAAGTGTACAACTTTACGGCTCTGGAAGAATACAATTTAACGGCTGACAGCAGCCTTGTGGGCTACCTCGAGAAAATCAAGGATTGTGACAAAACAGCGTTCATGGGCTGGACAGATGAAGTGGAAACTAGTCGCTTGCACTTCAACAACATTCTTTACAACGCTGGCAGGCAGTCTGACAAAGGATTCATAAGCACCAGCGAAGAAACACTGTTTCAGTTGAGAAAAGGCTGGACATTTAGAGATTTGCCTGTGGTCACAGAGGATTTACCAAGAAAAATGTCTTCTGTGGTGGAGTCTGGCTTGGGGAAACAGTGGAGAACGGTTGAAAAGTTCGTCAAGAATCTTCAACTTAACATAATAACTCATCAGAGAACAAAACCGCTACCCACGCTGAAACTAAATGACAACATAAGCGTGGTTTTCTATGTGCATGTTGTACTATTAGCTGCTACTTGTGGTGTCCTTATGTTGGAGCAGTGCATTGGATTATTGATTCTTTTCAGAATGATACGAATAGTTTCAAATCTGATTTTCAGTTGATTTGCTTTGCAGGTGGAATTGTTGTGTGATATCAAGAATAAGCCATTTCAACCCATCGTTTGCATTCTCATCACGGTTCCATTTCACAACATCACATTCAACATTAATGGTAATCAACATTAGTATTGCATCTAATGCGTTTTGGTACTCAGCCGCTTTCGCAGAGCTCATTTTACAAGTCGCTACCCTCAGAGAAAGCTAGGAAAACATACCGCAATCTGTTTTGAGGTATATTTAAAGAATGACCACTTACCACATTTCATTTAGGAAGGGAGACGTAATCAAAAAAAGAAAGGCAGATTTCATGTTCTGCGACATTGACTTGGAACACAACTCTCACACAGAAAATAATTCAACAACAAGCGACTAGGCTACAATACAAAAACCGTTTGCATATAACAGCCTCGTGATTACGTTGTTTTCATAGGCAGTGTCAGACAAGACTTTGAATAATTTCATATCCCTAATTATCTAGTTTATGAGCCATGAGATTTTTACGTATATGTTCTCTTTCCGGACGAATTCAACAACACGCATTCCTTGCATACATCAACTCGTTCCCATTTTCCATGACGTGTAAAGACAATGAGCAATGACGACACGTAGATACTTCTGTTCACGTATTTACTTATTCGGAAAACGAATGTTTTCTTATCATTTCAAAGACTCAAGTAGCTGAAGTTGTGTGTCAATCAAGAATCAATATTCATTTCTAACTGCTGAATATTTTATATTAAAAAATATTTTTGAGACAAGGGAGAAGTTGTTAAGTTATGAGCGTATTCCTTAGCTTGTAACTTTGCTTTTTAAAGTATCAACTATCGACTTGGTGGTGTTCAGTTGAGTAGGAAGCAAGTCAACTGCCAAGACGAGTGAGATGGATCTTGGAAATTCGGGATCAGATGATGAGGAAGATGAAGTAAATCCATTATCGACCTTCGATTCCTCGGAGAGCTCAAAAGTGACACTTAAAAAACGGTCAAGCTCTGAGAGTGGAGGTTCCGAGGATGATAAAGAAATGTTGCCTCCAACATCACTTTCTTCTGATGAGTAAGTTATTTGACTGAAACAATATAATGCTTGTAGTGGGAAACTTGTTTCAAAAGAAGTTGCTACAAGTTATAATATTTCAAGTATCTTTCAATTGTTTATGAGCAACTGTTTGTTTGAATCTTCAGACTCCATGAAACATCTTCCAGTGATGACAGAGCAAGATCAGAAAGTCCAGAAACTCCGGAAGACGAGTACGAATTGGAGGAAATTGTGGATTTCATGCGGGATGACTTTGGAGACTATTACTTCCTGAAATGGAAAGGCTGGGAGGCTAAGTACAACACATGGGAGCCGCATGTCATCTTCTTAACTGTGATGCCGAATTGCTAAGATTTTTAAGAAAAGGAAGGAGGAAGTACGGGAAGCACAAGAAGACGGGGATATGAATTACGTAACGGCAAGCGACGCAAGAAGGTCAGAGTTCGTGACTTGCCTCCTGATCCGCGACCCTTTGAAGTGAGACTTCAAGAATTTTATGATGTTGCTGGTAAACCCACAGAAGAGAAGGATAGTGAGTTGTGTCAAGTAAGTTGTCTGCTCAGTCAGCTTTTAACATCTTCCTTGAATTGTAATGCATGCAATGGATTCAATGTCGTTTTTGGATTTCAGGAAGCGATTCTGCAATGGAGAACTAAATCCACAAGTGCCGAACCTGGTGGCCACAAAACAAGGTGGATAAGTTTCTTGAGAATGGGACTGATGAAAGACTGTCAGAGAGGGAACTGAAAGAGTTACAAGTCGAGCTGATACTTATTGAAGTAAATCGCAGAAAACAGGTTAGACCAAACGGCAAGCAAATAAATGTTTTCATAAACAAATTTTAGTCTCCATTGCAACTGTAAATATTATAACTTTTCAGGAGTGGGAAAGCCACATTAATGGGATAACTGGTGGCCACCCTAAAATTACAATGGAAAATTATGTAGATCTCACTGGACCACCCACTGCGTTTGAATTTGTAAACGACTATGTTGCTGGGGACGGAGTTGATATCCCGGAAGATCCACCGGTTGGTTGTAACTGTGGAAAGGGCCCTATTAGTTGTTTACTATGGAAGCTCTACCACGTGTTGTGCCAAGCAATCCGGATACGAGCTCGCATATACTAAATATCGAAAGTAAGGGCAGAACTATTCTCATTCTCGGCTTGTCACTCCGTTATGATATAACAATTTGTAGTTTTTCACCAATGAAATATATATTTATTGCAAATTGAACGTGTCTCCAGGAAGTCAAATATTTGAATGTAATTCCAAGTGTAGTTGTGGTCCTGATTGTCTCAATCGAGTTGTGCAGGATGGGAAGAGTGACCACAAACTATGCATTTTCCGTACAAGCAATGGACGTGGGTGGGGACTAAAGACTTTGAAGGTAGCAATTCGATTCTTTATAAAAATGCTGCTTAAAATTTCAGTTTAAAAATTGATATTAAATATTGTTTTCTAACATTGCAGTTGATAAAGAAAGGGAGCTTTGTCACGTTGTATGTAGGCGAAGTGATAAAGTCGGAAGAAGTGGAGCGTCGAGCCAAAGACTATGATGAGGCTGGCTGTACCTATCTATTTGATCTGGATTATGCCGAACAAGAGGATTTTGCTTATTCAGTGGATAGTTTCAAGCATGGTAACGTCGCTCGCTTCTTGAACCACGGCTGCAAACCAAATCTTGGAGTTTACGCTGTTTGGGTGGATTTTTTGGACCGAAATCTCCCGAAATTGGCCATGTTCGCCTTACGAGACATTCCTGCAGTAAGTCCATGATTTTATTGCGCCATTAGTTATGTTAATACAAGATATTTCTGAGTAGCTTTGAATTTTGTAGAACGAGGAATTGACATTTGACTATCAAATTCAACTCTCCGGCACAAACTCACTGGAAGATGAGCAGGAACCAGAGGACAATGAAACAGATGAAGAGACGCCTTTAGTTCACAGGACGATTTGTTTGTGTGGTGCTGAGAACTGTCGACACTTCATTTTTGGATAAATGGATTCCAGTTCCACGTGAAGAAAGTACAAACTCTAGAAGCCTGTAGTGGACAATGACACTAACCTGATGGATTAGAGGAACGATGTTGTGTACAAAGGATAGGTTTAGACAATTTAGTTTTATCGTTTTTTTAATATTTATTTCCATTATGACCATTTAAACCAAAATAAAGTTTCATTTCACCAAATAGTAAGACAAAATGAACCAAGTACCTTTAATTACCGGTATCAAGAGCACCACCTTTACTGCTTTTCTCCTCCCCTACAACTGCAACAGTGTGGGACACTCTTGCCATCTTCTCAATCTGTTTCTTTCGCTTCTCATCTTCTTTCCTTGTCATTTGCAATTTCTTAAACTGCTCTTGAGTTGCGGCGAATGAGTATGGCAATAAAATCCAACCAGGTGGCAACTGCAGGGTTTTCTCTTCGTTTAGTCAAATAATCCTAAGAAAAGTAAAATAGAGCCGAAATCATGAATAGGGCATCAATATGTCATGAAAATAAGATTACGTAAAGCATTAAAAGCAGTTATACAAAAATACCCATTAACTTACACACTACGGATGAGTACAGTGCATAAACCTATGAAAATATTGCGTATTATGAATATGAGCCCAGTTTTTGAGTGAGTGTTGTGTTGTCTTTGGAAGCTAATGAATGCCTCGACTTGTCTTTACTTTAGCCCTGACGTGGCCGTTG